>APFE030143476.1:75188-112490 GCA_000404065.3 Pinus taeda | reverse complement strand
TAAAAATATTTCATATATATGTGCGATGATATGTTTCAAAATTTATAAATAGATAGATAGATATATTCTAAAATTTACTGTTATCTTTCGAATATATTTTTATGTCATGGAAAAGTGATATTTCCAGAGTTTATCCAATACCTTAGAATTTAAGAATTTTTTTTCAGATGTGAAGGTATTGCTGCTAGTTCTGGCTTTCAGTGCAAGTAATTTAATATTCGTGTTTTCATGTTATTGTATTTATATGTGACAAATATCCCGAGAACTTGACCTGCAGATCCCATAACGACACAGAGGAGACAGATAGCAGGCGCTTCATATGGTGGGTACGTGAATCTATAACGCAAAATAATACTGTGAGATCATCCATACCTAACCAGCAAAGACTCCATAATATAAAGTGATCATTGGGGTCCCATGGATCTCAAAGCTGCTCGGAATAATTGAAATTCTTTCTGATTTCAACCACAACGCACTCTGTGATGGAGCAGGCAACTAGACGAAGCGCTTTCTTTACAAAGTCCAGTTCGCTAGTGATATTTCTGTTGTTTTCTCGCATGTGAAGATATTCTTCGTAATTCTCCGTCGTTGGCTGCCTATTACTTCAATGTCGCATCCAGTATTATCTCTAGAGATTCACAGCCATCCAAACGTAGTCAGATTTTGTGAACAATGTCCATCATATATGCTTTTTATCCAAAACCCTAGAGTCTTTATCCTTATCCTTTGCATTGGGTTCTCGGATCTGGCACTAGCGTGTTATGGCTGCGATCTTTTTTCCTTTTCTTTATTTCCACTTTTTCTCTTACTTGGAAGCTTCTTGATGTTATTTTTATTTCTATCCACTTGATTTTACTTTCTTCTAGTATATGTTTTCTAGGTATTGTTTTTCTCCACTATTTTAGGTTTGAACAAAGTCACTTGCTTCAACAAAGGGTTTTCTAATTGCGGGTTGATTGAGAGATATCCAACATTATTTCTATTTTTGTAGTATTTCTATATACCTTTTCATACCACTAGATCCAGTGTCATATGCAAACTCAAACATAATAAGGTAAGAATGTGACTTTATGATAGTTTTGAAATCTTGTTACTAGTGGGGTTTCCATGTGGCTTTTCCACCAAGTTAGGGAAAGGTTCTCTAATTTCAGAAATGCAAATGAAATTTCTATTCTTTTTCATGCCTTGACCACTAAAATAAACCTCTAGTTGTTGTAACGAGTGATGTAACTTCAAAGCACCAATCTCACCTTGTTATGGCTTAATGTTAACCTTACTTCCATGGTGATCAAGACTATGAATGGCTCATGAAACTCTTACTTTTTTTTTTCATTTTCCATTTCTTTCTTAGGCTCCCTCTCTAAATCTTCATAATCCCGTGATCTCCCCTATGATCTAACTTATGTGTCATCTTCTTTAAATAACCCAAGCTTATTAGTGAGGATTATTAATACATTAATCAAGCATGGCTAGGGCTTTATGATTTTTAGCTTAACCAAACTAGATCCGTGCAATTCCCCACAATATACCTAAAAAAAGCTTATTTGATAAAAATATGATCCATAAAGTACTATGGATATTACTTTGGATAATTTGTCACATCAGATTTGATAAAATTATGCTTAAAATCTGAAATATATACTGTGAGGGTTTAATTTTTCCTTAGAATTATCAATTTGTTAAGTTGTTGTTTTCATGCATGCAATATATAAAATGTAGAAAATAGAGAACTTACACAAATACACTCAGTCACAACCATGAAAATACAAGATATGGTCTAAGAAACCCTTTCGTAAGAAACCCCATGTGGAAGGTGAGGCTACTATGCTCTCCCTTCTCTGAATGGAAATGGATGCAAGTGGAAAGTAGTGTATTTGTGGTCCACGGGCTACTACAATGGAAAAAATTCTCTCTATTCAGTCTTAGCTACTATGTTCATCTATGGAACCAAATGCAGTAAAATAGAATGGAATCTCTTTTCCTCCTAGTGACCTAATTATAAAACAACCCAATAACCTATTAGTGGTTAATTTTGACTCCTTCGATTGTAAACTAGAGTTACAATGCTGACTCTTCTAGAGTCCTATTCATCATTGTCACATGGATAACTGATTTTGCATGAATAATGGGCATTGACATGACATCCTCTCTAATCATGTGGTCAAAACATGAAGGTTAACTTTTGGGTGGCATAACTTTTGCACATAGACTTTGCTTGAGGATTTTCTCGCACCATTGGAAATGTATTTGAGTGTCAATTAGTAATAATGACGTGTCCCACTTATGAGGAAAAAATTTACTCCAAAAAAAATCATTTTATGCCTCAAACTACTTTTGGAAGGTTTCAGACCATAATTCATGAAACTAGAACCTACTAGTAAAAATGGTCCTTAATGGGCTAATACCTCCAAATTTTCCATTTTGAAAGCATCAATCCAATCCAAATCAAGGAATATAGGTACCAATAGTATGTTTTGGATAGTAAAAACACATTATGACCTCAACGATGGTTGAATGAGGAAAATAATGGGTTGATGCCATAAATTAAGCTTTCTCATGCACAATGCCCATGAACAAGGCCTGTAATTAGAAATGTGGCCACCATTAGTATGCTCTACACAATAAAAATGCCGCTCAAGACTTTTAGCATCATTAAGGGAGGAGAAAAAATTCCTTAGGCACTAAACAAATTTTCATTAGTTTGATGCTTATTAGAAAGGCCTAAGACCACCATATAAGCATCATTAGTATCTTTTGATCCTTTGTGGGGGATTTATGACACCATTGATATGTATTGAAAAATAAGAATCTATTTGGAGGTCTACATTACAAAAACAAAATGAGGAAAATAGTAGCCTTAGGCCCAAATTGAAGTTTCACAAGTTGAACAACCATGAACAAGGTCTCAAGCCAACACACACATTCTCTCCAAGTGATATCTATACATTGTGGGAATCTTTAGCTCCACTAATATTTTGTGGGCCTTTCCGGGGAATATTTAATGCAACTAATATGTTTTTCGCTATAGGAATGTATCTTGGAACCTATTTGGTCAATTTAGTGTGTTCTAAATTGCTATATAAATTTTCAATTCGGGAGTCGTAAACTGTTGAACTGAAGTGCACTATCTATGCAAGATAACCATTTTCTTATTTCTTTGTCGTTTTTAGTTTTTTGATTTTTTTTTGGATTTATCTTCTTGTTGATTCCCTAATGTGAGATGGTGTGTGAGATGGTGATTCTAGTAATCAAGTATGGACAAATGTATTCAAGGTAATGATGGCCTTTAAAATAATTTCCAAACTTCAAAGTGTTTCAAAGGTGTTCAAACTTACAATGATGAAATCAAGATGTGCCTAGATTCTAATTAACAAAATAGTGAACTAGTGACTATGAAACCCAGTATCCTTGCTGCTGTATAAAGAATAGAAAAGGTTGAACTCAAAGCAATTTAAAAACTGTAAGAAAAGTAAACTAATCATATCACATCAACTCATTTTTGACCCCTCACCATTTGACTCGCTCTGGCTATAGGAGGTAGTCATACACAAATTGAGTAATCTGATATCTAAATTGCATAAAATAAAACTAAGATTAAACTACACATTCATCCTACAATCCCTCACCATTCGAATCGCTCTGGCTATAGGAGGCAACCGAGAATATTATGAGTAATCTAATCACTAACTTGCAAAAGTAAATAAACTAGTATCAAACCATACATTCACACTCAATCCCTCACCATTCGACTCGCTGTGGCTATAGGAGGTAACTGACGAATGATATGAATAGTCTAATATCTTATCATGCAGAAAAGTAAATGAATAAAACAAATCTAAAGAAACAAACAATGCTGGAATTAGAACCAATAAAACAAATCAGCAGTAGGACAAGATAATTACATCATGTCATTAGTCATCAAAAACTATATGCACTGCCCGGGCTTCCTATTAGAACCTGAAATGCAAACACTGATCAGTTGACAATCAATTAAAAGCATAAAAGAAGCTATGGACAGCAAATAACATAAATACCATGAGCAAGTTAATATATACAACAAATATCTATGATATCAAAAGCGTAAAATGAAGAAAAACATAAAGCTATACATCAACTACAGGACCTTGGTGTACAGGGGCCCTCTGGAACTTCGGTCAATCAGAACCAATCACGAATTTGAATGCAAAATCAGTGTCTTCTCATAGATTGCAATGCAGTCATAAAATAGAAACTAAGTCTTGGCTCAATGGCTCATACAACAGTCAAGATTACATAACAACAACTACTAGCCTATATGCATATGAAGATGCGTTATTTATAGCAGAAAATACATAACTAACTAACAAGGTCTGCGCTGGTAGCCAGACAAGTTAAAGACCATAATCGGAAATTTAGCAGCATGGTAGCCGTGGGAAGTAAATCCAAGAAGGTGGTTTGTTGGATTCGGTCCATGAGCAGTCCCTAGGTGTTAGCACACCTCCTAAAACTCAGGACCTTGCCACACAATCCTCCTCGTGCTAAAAATAGAGTTGTGCCACTGCTAAACTCCTTGTGTTGACCACCGTTTGACCGGCCTTGACCGCGGGCTTCTGTGGATGATTTGGCTGAACCAAGGGGACACGTTCCATGTCCACATCCTTTGTAGCTTGCCCATGTGGCTGATTTCTTCAATAGACACCTGTAGCATAGAGTTTAACAAAAAGGCTGCGGAAACTGATTCTAGCTGTGGAAAGTGACAGATTTCGCAGCTGGTTGAACAAAAATCTAAATCAAACAACAGTCACAAAACATAGTTAGGAAACCATTTATATACTCATTTTAAACTAATATGCAATGATTTGATAGCTTAGAGGTTCAGGTAACTGGAGAAAAAGGCTAAAAAAAGATGTAGGGAAGATGTAAGTTTGGGACTCAACATACCCCCACTGTGAAGGTGTTGCATGTCCTCATGCAACCAAAATTTAGTCATCTCCCTTTAGTCTATGTATTCTGAAGCCTTTGCTAATACATCCAGTCCTCTCCTCTTCTTTCTTGGTGCTACCACCATCCTGGGTTTCCTTATCAAACATCTGAACATGAGATTGATTAATTCCCTGCTCAACTTTCTGCACTTCTTCTTTAGTTTCTTGTTCTTCTTCTGCCACAAACCCATGTGTAACATGGTATTATCATGAATAATTTTTTCCACTTTGCTTTGCTCTTTTAATGCCTCGTTTTCTTGTTTAATGTGCCTGTTTAAAACCTCCAATTCAAACACTTCTTGTTTCAAAGCTTGAACTTGTGCATCTTGTGTTATGTGAGGCTAAATGGATGGTGTGCTAGGGCCTACAGCTCTCTTCTCTAAATATTCGAGGTAGTCATATACCTCTTGCTGTTTTGGATCGATTTCAGGTGTTTGCCTCAGGCTGGCTTTAAAGTCTTGTTGAGGAGGAGGACTGTCTTCTAGTTCTGGCCAAGAAGGGCTTACATCAACATCTGAGGGGCTGGCTTTAATATTTGGCAGAAGATGAGGTGGACTATGGCCAGCTTGAGGTTTCTCAGGTGTTTCCCCACCCAAGTCAATGAAGTGGGGTCCTTTTACTTGTGTTCTCCTCCACTTTCCTTTGAGTCTGCTGCTCCTTCTTAAGTACTGTGGGCTAGTACTTTCCTCTTCCATAATTTGTTTCCCTTTTTCTTCCTTCTTAGCTGTGGTAGCTTGTTTTTGGAGATGCACTAGTCTCCCACATAACACTTGATAGTCTTCCTCTATAGATGGTTCTGGTGATTGGTAAACATCTTGTAAGTTCCTCTTTCCCTTCAACTTTCTCTGTTTTCTGTCCTTAGTTCTTTCCTCATTTTCTTTTTGAATAGTTTCTTTAGTTTTATCAATAGGAGAGTCTTGGATTATGGCACTTTTTCCTTTTCTCCTACTCTTTCTCAGTGCCTTTGGTGTATTGCTTCCCAGTGCTTTAGATTGCTCTTGAAGATAGTTTCTCACTAAAAACCGCTCCCAAGTATCTTTGTTTCTCTTCAACTGGTCTTCAACTAGAATCCTCACGATTCCATGATGATATAAATGAGGCTCTATATCTCCGATGTTCTTTTGGACTATAGTGCTTATCTTTTTCAAACTAAAAAGTAAGAAATAGGGCAGATTAAGAGCTTGTTTCTCTAAAAAGTTCATCAATAGCCTAGTGTGATACATGTACATTGTCCCAAATCAGCCTTCACAAGTGATAAACTTTTGAATGATTAATAGTAAGCCTGCCCATTCTTCTTTCAATGCATGAACAAGAATCCCTCTTGTAAATATAGTAACGTCCATACCTGGGTTACGCAATCTGACTCTCCATGCTTGCTCATCCAGAATTTTGTTTTTAAACCAACGCTCACCTTCCTGGGGCAAATCTGTAGCAGCTGCAATTGAGGCTTCAATGACCGTGAATTTCAGGTCTCCAATCTCCACCACCTGGTCATTGAAGGATCTTGCAAAGGCTTTCGTTACTTCTTTATTATGGCCTTTGAATTTCTGAATGAAACGGAGCCATTTAGCTTTCTTCAACAACTCTTTTGCCTGAGGATACCCTTGTAAAAACTTAAGCCCTTCCGACTCTGCCCTTAGTAACCATCCCATATTTTCCTTTGTTTAAAATTCTCTCTGGAATTCAACTGTGTATTGTATGAGGGTTTTATCAGAGGTGAGACGGCTCTGTTGCACGGTTTGTGGAAGAACGATGGCCGAAAATGGAAAATGGATATGGGAATTGGGTGGTGTTTAGGAGCTGTAAGCAGAAACAGAGGATGAGCAGCTGAGATGAAATGGAGACATTTGCTATCAAGGTGCAGCTTTAACATAAGTGAAATGGCGTTGGAATTTTGAATTGAACGACTACGTGAGAGACGTTACACGTAGATAAAATGACTGCACAATGTATGGTGGAGAGGAGCCGTATTTACATAGGTCACATCTCATGAATACAAGTGGAGTGTGGGAGTGCAGTTCATCTATGAGTTGAACCCGAAAATAATCATGAGACCATTTAGGGAGTAAATGTATGGTTTATGGAGTAAGGTCGTGGAATGGTAGTGGAGCTATCGTAATAATCATTGCACATAGTGAGCTTTAATGGTTCAATAACTATGCAAATTTGTGCCCTTAATTGCTATTTGAAAGAAATTTTTGCCCATACCTTTAGAATCGTTGTCCTTGTTGTCCATTAGCCCTTACTCAATTGCTCCCTATTGATGTCTATAGATGCTCCATATACATGTCTTCATGCTTAGTCATACCTGCATTTTCATTTTATTGCACTAACATTTTGACTGTAAATTTGAAAAATAGAGTGGTGGCTGCGGAAACTGCTTCTGGCTGCGGAAACTACTTCTGGCTGCGGAAACTGATTCCGGCTGCGGAAACTGGGCACAACAACCACTTAGCTAAATACAGATAGTTAGACAATAACTATTTGAATGGAAATGATCATGGGAAAAAACTTTTATTGATGAAATGAAATAGATGAGATGGAGTGAAATGAAGTCAGTGGAGTGAAAATGGAAATGAAATGAAGTGAGATAAAGTTAGTGGAGTGAGATGGAAATGAGAAAGAAAGAAATATTTTTTTTTTTTTGGGAAAATATAGAGTGTCAGGTGTCCCTGATTTTCACTCTACATTTTCTATATAAGACTGCCAATCAGAGATTGGTTTTCAGGATTATATAAATTTATTTTTTTCCTTTTTTTTTTTGTTTCTTTTGTTTAACAGAAAGGAACAAAGGCTAGGTTGGTGGGGAAGAAGAATTCTTCTTCACCAACCTTATTGCAGAATTTTCTTGAAACATTTTGAAAAATTCTTTTTTTGAGAGTGCCTTATGATAAATCTTTAATCTATGGCCATTCACAATAGAGGAGTTTGAAATTCATCAATGGTCTTGATTCTTACCACTCCATTATTAAAGACTTTGTCGATCTCATATGGCCCAAGCCAATGAGTCTGAAATTTTCCTTTGAAGTCTTTAAACTTGGAATCAAATAGTAGTGCCCAATCTCCCTCTTAAAACTTTTTCTCTTTGATATATCTGTCATGCCACTTAGCTCTTTGATATTGAACTAGATTAGTTCTTAGAATTGCTTCTTGTCTAATCTCATCTAGTTCATTCAACTACTCCATTCTGTGTTTTTGAGCTTCTGATAGGTCCATCCCCAACTGAACTGCCAGATTGAAAGTTTTAACTTGAAATTCAATGGGGAGCAGGACTTCTTTCCCATAAACAAGTTCATAAGGAGAATGTCCCATTGTATTCCTCCATGTAGTTATGTAGGCCCATAAGGCTTCAGGAAGCCTTTCAGCCCAATCTCTTCTATGTAGATGAACAATCTTGGTGATGATACTTTCAATGACTTTGTTTGTAGACTCCACTTGGCCATTTGCTTGCGGATGATAAGGAGTAGATTTCCTGTGCTTGATCTTGTATTCTTCCATCAGCTTCTCCATCATGTTGGATGTAAATTGACTTCCCTGATCTGTCACAATTTCTCTTGGGACACCAAAGCGAGTAAAAATATCCTCATAAAGAAAGTTAACAACTGAATTTTCAGTAACAGAAAGTAATGCTTTGGCTTCTACCCATTTAGTGACATAACCAGTGCATACCAATATATACTTCTTTTGCTTAGATGGTGGATTAATGGGTCCAATGAAATCTAAAGCCCATTTTTCAAAGGGTTAAATGAGTACCTAAGGTTGTAATGGCATTTCATTTGAAAGAGTCAGTTTCCCTACTCTTTGGCAGCTGTCACACCTTTTGACATATTCTTTTGTCCTTGAAAAGGAAAGGCCAATAATATCCTAAGGAAAGGATTTTATAGGATGTCCTTTTGTCAATAAAGTGTCCACCGCATGGCTCATCATGACATGCCCTGAGGATGTTGGGCATTTTGTCTTCCTGAACACATCTTCTGATCACACAATCTGGCCCTGTTTTAAACAATTCGTTAGAAATCCATGAATATTTTGAACTCTCCTGAACAATTTTTCTTTTTTCACCAGGAAATAGATGTGGAGGCAGTTTCCCTATAACCAAATAGTTAGCAATATCTGCATACCAAGGAGTCTTAGTAGTTACTGCAAACAAATATTCATCTTGAAACTTATCCTCTACAGAGAATCTTCTTTAGTATTTTGGATCCTAGACAAGAAATCAGCTACTGTATTTTGTTTTCCTGGTCTATCCATCACAGTAATATTGAATTCTTGTAAAAGTAAGAGCCATCTTGTAACTCTTCCATTAGTAACAGGTTTTTTCATTAGATATCTAATTGCAGAATGATCAGTATGGAAAAAAGTTTCATAGCCTGTTATATAATGTCTAAATTTATTGATTGCATGAACAATAGCTAGAAACCCTTTTTCTGTCACAGTATAGTTCAACTCAATGGGAGTCAAATTTTTACTGGTATAGTAAATGGCATAAGGAACTAAATCCTTTTGACCGAACATAGCTCCTAGAGCTGTATCTGAAGCATCTGTAGAAATATGGAAAGGAAGTTTCCAATTTGGCCCTCTCAAAATGGGTGCTTCAGATATTCTTGTTTTCAAAGTTTCAAATGTTGATTGACAATCATGATCCCATTTGAATTCATAGTCTTTTGTAAGCAATTTGAAGAGTGGAGACGCTGTTTTGGTGAAGTTTTCTATAAATCTTCTATAATACCCAGTAAATCCCAGAAAACTTCTAACATCTTTTTGACAAGTTGGAATAGGCAATTTGGAGATGACTTCAACTTTTGATTTATCAAATTTAATTCCATCCCCTGAAATATGATGTCCTAAAACAATCCCTTAAGTAAACATCATAAAGCATTTTTCATGACTTAATGAAAGATTTTTTTCTTTACATCTGATCAGGACCTTTTCCAAATTCTCTAATGCCTCTTCAAATGAATCACCTTAAACTGTAAAATCATCCATATAGACCTCTACACAATCATGGATTAGATCAGAAAACATTCCTAGTACTGCCCTTTGGAATGTTGCGGGTGTATTACATAATCCAAAAGGAAGCACTCAGTAAGCAAAAGTTCCCCATGGACAGGTGAATGTGGTCTTATCTTGATCTTTAGGTGCCACCTGAATCTGATTATAGCCACTAAAACCATCTAGAAATGAAAAGTACTTTTTGCTTGCTAGAGTATCTAATACCCTGATCGATAAAGGGTAGGAAAGTGATCCTTTAAAGTCATTTATCCAATTCCCCATAGTCAAATGCACACCTTCCATTTACCATTCTTTTAGGTACTATACCAAAGGAAAAACCCATCGGCTACTGAAATAGGATAAATGAAGTTTACATTGAGTAGTTTTTGGAGCTCTTCTTTCACTATTTCTCTAAGATTTGGATTCATCCTTCTTTGAGGTTGTCTGATTGGTCTACTATTTTCCTCCGTGTAGATGTGATGAATAAAAGTCCTAGGGTCAATACCTTTCATGTCAGTATACTCCCATGCAAATACAGTAGAATGTTTTTGCAAGATTTTGGTTAGCTCTTCCTGTTGTGTTCTTTCCAAGTTTTTGTTGATATTCAATGTTTTACCTAGAAAAATCTCAGTGGTGGAACTACCAAACTCTTCCATAGAGTAAAGAGACATTTGTCTAGATGATAGATACTCAACGTCAGAATTTAACTGAAATTGTGTGTGGTCATATTCTGAAGAGGTTTCAAAGTTTTCTAATGTGTTCAAAATTTGACTATCTTCACTGATTTCAGAAATGGTACAGACAGGTTGTATAGTGTCCTCATCATCAACCCATTCATTATCTCCTATCTCTGTAATTGTTTTTGCTGGAGGATACAGATTGAATTTCTTTGTCGAATTACCATCAGAAATATACATATCCCCTCATCTACAACTGATAAAAGCATCAGTTGTGGCTAGCCAAGGTCTTCCTAAAATGAGTGGGTGCCCTCCTATATTACTCTTAGGAGTTAGAATCATGAAATCCACTGGATACTCCCAAGAATCTAAGGAGACCGAAATGTCTTCTAATACACCATCTGGTTTAATAATTGATCGATCTGCAAGTTGCAGTAAAGTAGGTGTAAAAAGAAGATTAGGAAGTTTTAGCTATTCCATAGTCTGTCTACTCATAATGTTGATAGTAGCCCCTAAATCAATCAAAGTATTTGGAATTTCTGCCCCATTGATATGTGTTTTGACAATTGGACTACCGGGATCTACATACTTATGCATGGTAACTTTTCCCATCATGATATCTGCAATTTTTCCTACCAGGTGGATTCTTCTTGTATCTCTTGGTTTCCTTCCTAGTCTTTTGAGACTTAACTCCTTTATTGTCTTAGCTAGAATAGGAATTTCTCTAATGGCTTGTAACAAGGGAATCTTGATACAAACATTCTTTAATTCATCTAGAAAATCATAGTCAGGCAAAAAGATTTGCTTCTCCACTCCTTTATCAATTTGTAATCTTTCAAGAAAAGGAGGTGTGGATAAAGATACAGGTTGCTTGACTATAGGAGTTGTGGGGGTTGATTCTTTTTCTTTTTCTTCTTGAGTGCTTTGGTTTTGAAGAGATGCTTCAGAACCTTTATTGGCTTTAAGAGATTCTTCCTCAGAAATGCTTTGCTTTTGAGTATCTATAGAAGGCTTGTCTAAGACTCTACCAGATCTGAGTTGTACATCATTGAGAGGAACAATCATATAGGCAGGAAATTATTGTCCTTCTACCATGTAAGCATTTTGAGAACTTTTATTATTTGGATTTGGCAATGGCTGGGAAGGTAATTGATTTGTCTTTTGTTGGAATGGAAGCAAGAGTTGGGAATTTGGATTCTTTTTTAGAAGGTTGTTGTTGTGGAAATGGTAATGAAAGTTGTGGATTTTGATTTGGAGTTTGTGGAACTTGTTGGTTTTGAAAAGATGGAGGATATTGATAAAATTGAGCAAATATCCCATAAGGATTTTGCATACCTTGTACCCATGATTGAAATGGATTTTGAGGTTGGGACCAAGGTTGTTGCCAAGGATTCCAACTTGGTGGGGGTTGAAAGTTTGTGGGGTTATTAAACCCTTGATTTTGTTGCCCCTGCCAAGGTCTCCTTGAAACAAAACAGAGAGACTCAATTGAATTTGAGTCTTCTTGAAAGACAGCTTTGAACCCAGGAATTGAAGGACAATCCTTGGTCTCATGGCTTTCTGAGAAAATTGCGCATGTTTCTACAACTTTTGCATCCAAGGGGCATTCCCTTAGAGCATGTTTCTTCCTACACTTTGGACAAAAGATGGCCAAAGCTTCAGCTTCTGCTTTCTGCTTGTTTTGTATCTTAAGGGTGTCTAGTTGCTCACTAAGACTCCCTAAAATATTTGTTTTGAACTCATCAAGAATGTTGCCAATCTCAGCCCTACTTACTGATCAAGGGGAAAATGTTGCCAATCTCTAGGCCCTTTCACAGTTTTAGATTTTCCCCTTGAGAGATGGACACATAGCTCTCCTATATCATGAAGTGGAAGTTGCGATATATCTCCTTTCCCCATCATATTCAAAATATCTATCCATTCATATCTAATGGATTTTAATAGAAGGGCTTTCAAGGTTTCTTCATCTAGGTTACTCATTTTTGTTCTTTTGAGGTTGTATTGAAATATTTCAAGTAGATCCTCCAATTTTTCATCTTCTTTTTGTACCATTTTGAATACCTCATCCTTATGATTGGTGGGCATACAATAGTCCAGGTATCTATCCAAAAATGTTTTTTTCATGTCATTCCAAGTCCTAATAGATTGAGTAACTAATCCCATGAACCATTTTAGCGCAGCTCCCTTCAATGTTGAAGGAAACAACTTTAATTTTTGAGCATCTTCCATGTAATCATAAGTTCAGCACACGACTTCAAACTCAAATAAAAATGTTTCAGGGTCCTCACTTCTCAACCCATAAAAGTTTGGGAGGACAGATGGTAAGATGGTTTTCATTGTTGTTTGAGATTTCTCATCAAATATAGGAAATCCAAATGAGTTGTCTCCATCGTTGTTTCCCCCGTTGTTACCTCTACCTCCTCCATTGTTTCCTCCTCCTCTACCTCTACCTCTACCTCCTCCAAATCCATTTACTACTTCCTCTGTCATGATAGCTTCCTCAAAGAAGTCAGAGTCCTCTTGTTTTTCTATCAATGGTGAACGAGGAGTAATTTCTCCCTCTTCGTCTTCAGGTGATTCTACTTCCTCAATTACAATGTGTTTTCCTGTAGAAGTAAAGAAAGGGTCTTTTCCTAACTCAGATTCGGTGGATAGTGTGGGAGAGTCTCCTGATTCAACTACTGCCTCTTGAATTCCAGGGATCCTAAGGCTAGGAGTATGAGTTGGAGATGTTGGAGGTGTATCTTGCCTATACCTTGGAGTGGACGGAGTTGTAAAAATTGAAGTCTTGGCTCTAGCTATAAAATTTCCCCTAGAATCTCTTGCTCTATGCATGTCATTTTTATTTTCTTCAAGTCAGGTTAATAATTCTTTTTCTGATCTTCCAGATCACTCTAAGTGCAAGAAGAGAGCATACTCAAGAAATTACTGAATCAATAACTCTCTTTTTTGGTCCTCCAGGTCACACTAGGTGCAATAGGAAAGCATACTTTGAGAGATTATCAATTTTTACCTTCCTTGAAATTTTCTTGTTTTTTATTTTTTTTTAAGAAATTGGTTACCTAGTTTCACTTCCTCGGCAACAGCGCCAAAATGTTTGGTCAGTTTAGTGTGTTCTAAATTGCTATATAAATTGTCGATCCAGGAGTCATAAACTGTTGAAGTGAAGTGCACTATCTATGCAAGATAACCATTTTCTTATTTCTTTGTCGTTTTTAGTTTTTGATTTGTTTTTGGATTTATCTTCTTGTTGATTCCTTAATGTGAGATGGTGTGTGAGATGGTGATTCTAGTAATCAAGTATGGACAAATGTATTCAAGGTAATGATGGCCTTCAAAATAATTTCCAAACTTCAAAGTGTTCGAAAGGTGTTCAAACTTACAATGATGAAATGAAGATGTAACTAGATTCTAATTAACAAAGTAGTGAACTAGTGACTATGGAACCCAGTATCCTTGCTGATGTATAAAGAAAAGAAAAGACTGAACTCAAAGCAATTTAAAAACTATAAGCAAAGTAAACTAATCATATCACATCAACTCATTTTTGACCCCTCACCATTCGACTTGCTCTGGCTATAGGAGGTAGTCATACACAAATTGAGTAATCTGATATCTAAATTGCATAAAATAAAACTAAGATTAAACTACACATTCATCCTACAATCCCTCACCATTCGACTCGCTCTGGCTATAGGAGGCAACCGAGAATGTTATGAGTAATCTAATCACTAACTTGCAAAATTAAATAAACTAGTATCAAACCATACATTCACACTCAATCCCTTACCATTTGACTCGCTATGGCTATAGGAGGTAACTGAAGAATGATATGAATAGTCTAATATCTTATCCTGCAAAAATGTAAATGAATAAAGCAAAGCTAAAGAAACAAACAATGCTGGAATTAGAACCAATAAAACAAATCAACAGTAGGGCAAGATAATTCCATCATGTCATTAGTCATCAAAAACTATATGCACTGCCTGGGCTTCCTATTAGAACCTGAAATGCAAACACTGATCAGTTGACAATCAATTAAAAGCATAAAAGAAGTTATGGACAGCAAATAACATAAATACCATGAGCAAGTTAATATATACAACAAATATATATGATATCAAAAGCATAAAATGAAGAAAAGCATAAAGCTATACATCAAATACAGGACCTTGGTGTACAGGGGCCCTCTGCAACCTCGGTCATTTAGAACCAATCACGAATTTGAACACAAAATCAGTGTCTTCTCATATATTGCAATGCAGTCATAAAATAGAAACTAAGTCTCAGCTCAATGGCTCGTACAACAGTCAAGATTACATAACAGCAACTACTAGCCTATACGCATATGAAGATGCGTTATTTATAGCAGAAAATACATAACTAACTAACAAGGTCTGCGCTGGTAGCCGGACACGTAAAAGACCATAATCGGAAATTTAGCAGCATGGTAGCCGTGGGAAGTAAATCCAAGGAGGTGGTTGGTTGGATTCGGTCCATGAGCAATCCCTAGGTGTTAGCACACCTCCTAAAACTCAGGACCTTGCCATGCAATCCTCCTCGTGCTGAAAACAGAGTCGTGCCACCGCTAAACTCCTTGTGTTGACCACCGTTTAACCGGCCTTGACCGCAGGCTTCTATGGATGATTTGGCTGAACCAAGGGGACATGCTCCATGTCCACGTCCTTTGTAGCTTTCCCATGTGGCTGAGTTCTTCAATAGACACATGTAGCATAGAGTTTAACGAAAAGGCTGCGGAAACTGATTCTGGATGCGGAAAGTGACAGATTCCGCAACTGGTTGAACAAAAATCTAAATCAAACAGTAGTCACAAAACATAATTAGGAAACCATTTATATACTCATTTTAAACTAATATGCAATGATTTGATAGCTTAGAGGTTCAGGTAACTGGAGAAAAAGGCTAAAAAAGGATGTAGGGAAGATGTAAGTTTGGGACTCAACAGAACCTATACCCTAGTGAAGCAATAAAAAAGCAACCTTAATCACAAGAAAGATCTTCTAAAGTTAAATTGCATTGAAGAAGGCCTTAAACTACAAAATAAGTTCTTTACAAGGAATCTATAACATTTGAATGAATTTTTAATGTCATCAATATGTTTTGGGATTCTGTGGGATCCTTGGCACCATTAATGTGTTTTCTAAAATAAAAAAGTTGGTCTCAAGGCCTATACAATGGCTATGGTAGTAATACAAGAGTCCTAGGCACTAACTATAGGTTCTCAAACTTAACGGAAATGATCAAGTCCTTAAATGACCACATAAATGATCCTTGGGGGATTTATGGCATCTAGGGTAGTATGGGAGCCATTAAATGTTTTTTCACAACACATGTGGGAGTTGGGGCCTATGTTATAGCTCAAAATGTCACCTTCTTTGGTTCGTTATAGTAGAACATCATATTGAATACTAGAAGGCAGAAATTGGTCCTTGGAAACTTCATAAAAGATAAATTTTTGTACCTTCAACACTCCTTAGAAACTAGAATAAAATGTTTTTAGGCCTAGCAATGCTCCTGATGACTTGACAAGGAGAATTGAAGGGCTTAAAAACTCTCTAGTTACTCAAAAAAAGAGAGTTGAAGTCACAATGTGAATGAATAAGAGAAAACGGGGTCAAAGTTAATCATCTTTCAAGGATAAGGATGAAGAGCAATATCGAACATGGGAAAAAAAAGTGTCTAGATGCAATGTGATCATTCCTCCAAGCTATTTATAAAAGAAATGCACTTAATGGAACAAGGAGAGAAAATTATATGGTAACAAAGTGCTTTTGGATTACAAATTTTTGGGCTTCTTTGCAATAAGTTGCTAACATTGTGTGCCTTCACAATGAGATATGGTGAGAGGGAGAACACAGACCAAGGACTGTGGAAGAGTGATTTTTCTAATGTTATAGTATAATACAATAAACTATTCCCCCCCCCCGAGCAAATTATTTTTCTTCATTAATTAATGTATTTGAATCTATTTTATTATGATATTGCTAATGAGTGTTGCAGGACAATGGATTTTCTGAGTTGTTGTTCATGTGTAGGAAATTGATGTAGGGAGTTTAGGAGTAAGGATCTCCAAACATCTCTAGTTGACTACAATGGACATCCGCCTCTCAATAAAAGGTGCAGTATATAATCCATCTTCTTTTTCATTCATTTCTTTGCATGTAGTGGGGTAAATATAGGGGAACTTGTTGTCTATGACAAGCCTTGTGCAGCCTTATGGGTATAAAGTGTCTTACTATTGTAGGGGAAATTTTGTTAACAACATATAGCATGATTGAGAGAGGAATGAGGGCCTTGTGCCTTGGAATAGGTTTCTCATCCTCAATATCCATGAACAAGGCCTCCAATAAGGAATATTGAACTATTAGCATATTTTTCACAATAAGAACATGCCTCGAGATCTCTACAATGGTCAAAAAAGAAAAACAATAACCTTAGGCCCTTAACAATTTTTCTTGAGTTTGATGGTCATGAACAAGGGATTTAATCACCACACACAAATCCTTTCTAAGAGATCTCTATCCTTTGGGTGGGATATCCATACCATTCATAAGCTTTGAGCATCATATTTGGGTCTTAAGGCCTCTAGCTTGGAGCTCATATGCATTAGGTAGTTTTATGCACCACAAAATGCACTAAGGATTTAAACATGGTCAGGGAAAGAAAATAATTTGTTAATTCCATATTTAAACCTTTTTAGATCAATATTGATGTAGTCGTCCATGAACAAACACACAATAACTATGTACAAGATATTTGATGCCATTAGTATGTTTTATACAATAAAAATTGGTCTTAAGGCCTATATAATGATGACTAAGGTATATAAAAAAGTAATTTATGCCTCAAAATGAAGCTTATTGAGCTTAAGGGCTATAAAATATGACTTAAACAACCACATATATTTTTTCTATTCTCCTCTATGTCAAACATGGGTATCACTAGGAATTTTTTCACAATAAATATGGGATTCATTACATATATCAAGGCTAAGGTAGGAAAACAAAAGTATAAGTCCCTAAACAAAATTTTCTCATGCTTAGTGGTGATGAAGAAGGCCTTTTAGTAGGAATATAGATACTATTATATGATTTACATAATAAAAATGGCTCTTGAGCCTCATGATAAAGAAATATTGAATTCAATATAAATCCATGAAAGTCTCTCTAGCATCTTAATTGGTAATGATGTTGAGGTTTGAGGTTTAAATCCCCAAATTCGTAGTCAAAGATTATAGCTTCAAATCCTCAAATTCAAGTGTAGTAAAAACAGATAAAAATAAAATACAAGTAAATCAAATATAAATTCATAAAAATATTAAAGTTCACTCTTACAACAAGATTAAATTTTGAGTGTATTTAATAATGGCGTAGTCTAGCTTATAGGCAACCAGAATTCACCAAAACCCAACAATATAATCTCAAGATTTTTTGTTCTTTAAAATACATTTTTGAATGCATAAATGGATTAACACAAAAACCTAGACACTCTAGTTATGCACATAAAACAATTTAAACTCAAGTTTTTAGAAATCTCTATCAAATTTTGATTAAATTCAACCAGAAAAATGGTCGTGAAAAAATAGAATATGCCTTTAAAAATTAATATTTTGAGTATATATATATATATATAAATTGGAAGGAATTATATATTTTAAATAAAATATACACTTTTTAATAAATTTCAATGACTAAATTATTAATCTCATTCACAACTTCACTATAATCCTAAAATTATATTATTATATTATTATTATTTTGTGTAAATCATTTGATATATTAGATCACAAAAAATATTACATATGGTTACAAAAGGGGTCTGCCATTTCCAGAGAGAGTAGAGAAATGCAGGCCTATCAAAACAAAAGACTGCTTACAAAGGCCTTAAGGAAGAGGAAACGTTCTGCGTATAGACTACCATAATTGAACCTTGATCAAACCTAGGTCAAAACAAATAACAACCCACCACACAGGGCTGCCAAACATAACTAAAGCAAACATAAACAAAGGCAGCCTCTGAATGACCTGCCACCTTATACATTCAACAGACACAGGAAAAGAAAAAACAAACAATAGAGGATAGATAGGAACCCGCAGTAGAAAACCGCCTCCTCAGAATCCTACTAGTTGATTTTTACTGCTTCAGGAGGTACAACAACACTCAGGCCAGCTCCATCCTCTCCCTTGGGAGCATTGCGAGATCTGTGGTGCTTGATGGTGGTGGTTATGGAATCATCCTCAGGGATATCAATAGCAACATTAAGCCCCTAGCGAATAGACATCTTAAAGAGCCGAATGAAAGCTCCCAAGCTCCGAGCCAGCATTTTCAGTTCCTCCGTGAGGGAATTTATGGTAATTTCCAGCTTGTCCAGCCTTGCTGAATTCTTGGCCAAGGCGAGGGAGTTCGCTTGTTAGGCATCCTTTAGAGCTGCTCCTTGCATGCTCAGGGCCTTAGCTAGCATTGTTTTCATTCGCCAAGCCTCACTCTGTGTTCTCAAGAACTGGGTGGCTTTAGTTGCTAGGGTGCTCGAGTCCGAAAGCCAATCAACCTCTTCACTGATTATGTTAATGTCCATCCCTTCATGGGCTTCATTCACCTCGACTTGGAGATCTTCAATATACTGTTTACCATCCTTGGAGACAAAGGTCTCGAAATTCTCCTGGGCTCTTTTTAATTCTCTGGTTGCTCTAGCACTTTGGGTGTTGCTCTTTGACATAATACTATTGCAAGTGTTGACAATTGATAATCGGGTTCCTATACACAACACAGTATACACAAGGCTGAGCTCTAAGAAATAATAAAGGTAGGTGAAAACTATCTCGGTCGGTTGTGTATTAATAGTGAAGGACGTCATGAGAGGGTCTATGATCATAACCAATGCCCCCGTCTTTTCCATGTTTCCATCAGTCTGAATCCCCAGCTTGTGACTAACTACCTTCTCATTATTATAGTTGATTACATTGGGTTTTCCATGCTTGTCACTGAAGAAACTAGGCCACATGTACTTTGATCTGAGATAGGTGATCTGACCTCTATCCCTGTGGTAGATCTTCCACCTTTCCCGATGCAAGCCATAGGACTCCCAACCATGGTGTCATTTCCAGGAATTATGGATTAGGGAGTGAACATTTATAACTAACCTCATAATTCATTGATGATCGGTACCATGTATGCCATCCTTCTCTCCTGACACACCTAGGAGGTCATGCCTTGATATATGTAGGCATTTGTCCTAAAGATTGGCACAAGCGACGTCCTGGCAATAGGTGTCCATGCTTTCATTCCGATGGGCGACCACATGGTTTGCTAGGCTATCCGCCATAGCATTCACATTGCACCTGATTGTATGCAGAATGACCCCATTGAGAGCGGAGAGATTTTTGGCTATGAGCTCAATGACCATAGCTAGGTGCCAATGCTTTGTTACCTTCACAGCCCGTGAACCAGTTTGTAATTTCCTCGCTATATTGATGGCTAAGAGCGAGTCTCCTTCCACAATTGTTTCCCCTTTCCCCAAGCAGATTAGGATTTGCACACCTTGCTCCAATACTGCAAATTCTGCCTCGTTATTGGTGGCTTCCCCCAGAGACTTACTGTAGATGTGAAGAATTTCTCCATTGTGGTTGTGTATTACACCTCCAAGGCCAGCAAAGCCAAGGTTGCCTCGAGAGGCCCCATCAAAATTTAATTTGTGAAATCCCAGCTGAGGAGGTTTCCTAGAGAACAGAGAAGAAGTGGGTTGAGGTCACTGCACCGGAGAAATGGGGTCAGTTGCAGCAATCATGCCAAAAATCTACAAAATTCGCCTGTCATTTGCAGATGGCCTGTTTGCTTGTTCTTCTTTACACCTAGTAAGAGTAGTTTCATGGATATTTTGCATGATATTTGCCTTAATGGTATCTAACTGCCTGGAATCCTTTTGAAAAATTCTTTCGTTTCTCTCTTTCCATGTGGACCAGACTATAAAACCAGGGCTTAGCTTCCATAGGATGTTTACAGTGTCGCAGCTGGAATATTTGGTTCTCCAGTTGGCTATGCTATCTTGTATGGATTCTCTGCTCCTGTCTATTTGTTTAAAGATTTCCTCCATCCAAAGCCATAGTTTATTGGTCCATTCACAATTGTTGAGGAGATGATTCATCGTTTCCTCTTCTTTTTCATAGAGGGGACATCAAGAAGGACCAATGAATCCTTTTTTGCACAGGTTCTCCCAAGTGAGGATCTTACGATGCATTAAGAGCCATAAGAAGGTTTTTATCTTCAGCCAGATGGTGGTGTCCCAGACATTATTGTGCCAATTCACTTTCTCTTCCTGATCCTTATGTTCTAGATAAAGTCTAGCTTCCTTTAGGTTGAAAGTACCTCCATCAAGTTTACCCCATCTCAGTTGATCTTCATCTTGAGAGTAACGGATCTTCCATTTATCTAGACAAGAGTGCAAGAATAAGACAAGATTGTCCATTCCATCTACTTGTGGGGTAGTGTTAGGGTCCTAATGTCTCCAGTGCTGTTCCGCTACATTGTCTTTCCAGTATTGGTTCACCTTGAGTTTTCCTTGTTCCTGGTACCTGTGCTGTAGGGGAAGATAGTGAGGACTTTCAAGCTTGGGAAGTTGTTTCCAAGCATCTTCCCAAAAGAGAGTTGTGTTGCCATTGCGTATTTCCCAGAAGTAGTGATGTTGTATGATGTTTCGATTGGCCTTTTCCAAGTTCCAAATGGGGGATCCGGCTGGAGGGTCGATCATTTGAATGAGATCCTAAGGGCTCCAGTTCTCAGCATATCTGTCTTTCCATAGCCTGGCCCAGGGTGTCTATGGTTCTTTAACCCATCTCCACCAGGGTTTGGCCCCATAGGCTTTGTTTACTGTGTTCGAGTCTTGAAGTCCCAAACCACCCAGGATCTTGGGTTTACAGATTATTTCCCACGCTACAAGAGCCCATTTCTGTTTGTCAGATTTTTCAGACCAAAGGAAGGTTTTTTGAATGTTTCTAATCCTTTGGAGAACCCCTTTGGGAGCTGGAAGGATGGAAATCATATATTGAGGGATGGCTTGTATGAAAACCTTAGTTAAGACAAGCTGGTCAGTGAAGTTAAGGACCCTATTAGTCCAGTGTTTACTTCGATCATCGAGGTTAGAGAGTAGTTTCTCCCAGTGGTTATTTTGCCAAGGTTTATCAGTTAGAGGGATTCCTAAATACTTAGAGGGAAGGCTTTGCCTTCTGAATCCAAGGACAACAGTAAGATTTTCCTGGATCACTAAGTGAGTATTGAAAAAGAAAATGGAGGATTTGTCCAAATTAAGGTTGGATGCCTATTACTTAACTGAAGAGGTTAAGAATAGCTTTGAAACCTTGGGCTTCCTGAATCATTGGAGTACCATGGAGCATGGTTTCATCCACAAATTATTGATGAATAGTTGTTGGGCAGGGTGGCAGGGTTGGAGGCCCTGGACAAGGTTTCTCTCCTTTGCAGTTTTGATGATCTGACTCAGGCCTTTCATCAAAATGACAAAAAGAAAAGGGGAAATGGGATCCCCTTGACGAATTCCTCTAAAGGGGGCAAAGGGGAAGGTGGGGGCTCCATTGACCAGGATGAAAAAGCTGGGGAATTTGATTAGGGCTAGAACCTAGTTGATCCATCATTGAGAAAATCTGAAGGCTTCCAGATACCTCCAACTGACCTTACCATAGGCTTTCGATAGGTTCAACTAAATGATCATACCTGCTTTTTTTCGGGATTGAAGAGTATGAACCATTTCCTGTGCTAACAGAACATTGTCCATGATCTGTCTGCCCTCCACATAGCCAGATTGTTCCTCTGAGATTATCAAAGGAAGAATTGGCTTCAATCTATTGGCCATTACTTTGGAGATAATATTATAAAGAACATTTCACAGAGTGATTGGCCGAAATTTTGAAGGGGTACTTGCTACCTCCTCTTTGGGAATAAAGGCGATGAAGGTAGAATTAAGGGATTTGAGGATGGATGAAGATTTTCTGGAATCTTCCACCACCTCGCATACTTCCATTCACACAATTTCCCAGCAAGCTTTATAAAAATCAATGGTGAAACCATCTGATCCTGGTGCCTTTCCATTAGGCATCTCTTTCACTGCTTCTTCCACCTCCTCAATGGTGACAGGGCAGTCTAAAGATTTATTCTGATATTCAGTTATTAACCTTGGTATGGAGGTCATGACTTCCCTAATAGCCTCTTCACTATTAGTGTCTGGTTCTGTTGCTATGTGGCTAAAGTGACTAGTTAGAAGGGAGGAGATATCCTGATGAGAGTGGAGGGGAGTGCCTTGTTCATCCTTTAGCCGTGTGATTTTGTTGGTGCACCTGTAATCTATAGCCGAATGATGGAAGAACTTTGTGTTTTTTCCCCTTCTTTGAGACATTGAATGCGAGACTTTTGTCGGAAAAGTATTTCCTCCTGCTGGCATCTTTCATTCCATTTCTACATGAGGATTTTCTCTATGCTAACAGAATCCTGGGTGATGTCCCCTTTGAGCCATTCTATGTGGATTTGTTCCATCTATTCCTCCAGGGCGTGTTTGTCTTTGAAGATGTTCCCGAAGACCTCATGGTTCCAGGACCTAAGCCGAGCTTTGAGGTGCTTTAATTTGGCTTGTAATCGGTAAATTTTGGTGCCTCTGGTATCTAGTGGCTCGTGCCACCAGTGTTTGATTTTAGAAATGAATTCTGGGTGGCTTAACTAAAATTTCTCAAACCTAAAAGGTCTGTTTTTCGGAGTACCGAGATGGCTGTTTCCATGGTGATGGGCCAATGATCAGAGCCTCCACAAGGTATAATGTCCAATTCTACAGTGACCCCCTCAAGGAGGATGGATTCTGCTATGAGAAAACGGTCCAATCTAGAGGAAATCTCCCTGTCTCCTCCTCTTTTGTTATTCCAAGTATATAACCCATTTTTGGGCAGGATATCCACAATATTTGTTGTTTTGATGAAGCTATTGAATGCCTCTGCATCTCGGTTTAACATTCTTACCCCTCCTTTCTTTTTTGTCAGCGAGGTTATCATGTTAAAATCTCCTCCATAGATAGCTTTAGCCGTGGGATGTCTGCACCGCATTTTGGAGAGGCGATCTAGCATCTTCAGTTTATCCTCTAGTCTTTGGGGGCTGTAAATATTAGTACATAAGTAAGTATTGGAATCCCCTATGATTTGCATTTCCAGGGAGATGTATGATCCGGAAGCCTCTGCATTTATAAGATGGAGGACGTGGGGATTCCAAAGAGGGGCCAGGCCTCCCTCCATTCCATTCCCTTCCACTTCCATGTATTCCATTATTTGTCATAAATTTTGGCTTATCCCTTTCATTTTCTGGCTAGAGCACTTGCTTTCTTGCAAAAAAATCATGTCAAGATTTTCATTTTTTAACTTTCTTTCTTAAAAGTCTTTGTTTCCTTTGGTTGTTTAGCCCTCTAGCATTCCATGACATAATCTTTATATTTAACATGGTTTTTAAGGGGACAGCGTGAAAGTCTTAAGGGCTTTCATCTTACCTAAGTTGAGAAGCATCTGGCCTAGCTCTTGAAGTGTTTCATTGTTTGTTCTTCGGCCTCTATTCTTCCTATGTTTGGCATTGGCATTCATTTGATGTAATCCTAGGGCCTTAACGTCTAGACCCTTTGTGGCTCCAAAGCCTCTTTTCTGCACTTGTAGCTCCACATCTTGCCTTGCTAGGAAAAGAAAATTTACTCTGGCTACTTCCTCCTCTGGGATATGTTCTATTCCTTTTTGCTTACATTGCTCTACCATGGTGCTGAGATCCATGCCCTCCTTCTCTAGTATATCACTGAGTTCCATATCCTCTGTTCCTATTTCTCTAACTATCATTTCTGCATCACCTTCTAAGTCTTGTGTCAACTCCTAAGAATGTATGGTTTTGTTTCTTGGATTTGGATTGGGATCTTGGGCTTCCTGTGTGGGAGCATTCTAGATTTCCAGTGTTAGGTCTAGTGCCTGGGGGGCTTCGGCTGCCACCGTTTCGGACCCAAGAACTTCAAAGGCATTGACTGTGCCTTTGATGGAGGTGCTTGTTTTGGGTTGGTGTTTCCTATTGGCCCGTTGTCTCCCATTTGGACAGATAAAACCTTCTTGATTCTTGCCTATGTTTTCTTTGGCTTTCTCATTTAGCTTATTCATAAGGCATTCACTAAACAAGTGTCCATGTTTGTGGCACTTCAAGCATCAAAAGGGGATCTGTTCATAATCAATGGCTTGAAAGAAGACTTCATCTCTAAATTCTAACCATAGACCTTCATGTAGTGCACTTGAAACATCCATTTCAACACATATTCTTGCACAAGATGTGTACCTTTTTGGCAAGGTGGCCTCTGAGGCTTTGATGAAGGTTCCCAGCTTGTTGCCTATTTGTTCCAGCACTGCAGGTCTCCAGTAATCAATTGGGAGAGAGAATAGGTGAATCCAAACAGGTACATGCGTGAAAGTCTCCTGTTCTAGTGCAAAGTTGGGTTTCCAGGGTCTCATATATAGGTCTTCTAAGGCATAAAAATGCAAGCCTCCATAAAAAATGTGATCCCTATCTTCTAGGTTTGCAAAGACTACAGTAAATAATCCTTTTGCTCCTAGGTGTAACTTGACATCCCCTTTAAGCTTCCACTGTTGTTTGATCCAGAATTAGAGGGATTTTTCCATAGGCCAAAAGCCCATGAACTTACAGATCACTGCATGTATTGACATATGGTCTCTGTAAGCTTGCATTTCAGGGTCAGTGATTACAACCCACGGACTCTCTGTCGTTTTGGGCTTGCAGTGTCTGCCATCCTCCTATTTTCTAGTCGTTGTGGCAGATCCCTCCAGATCTATGTCGAACCAGGGTAGGGCCTCAGTTTCCACAGTTTTTTTGTTTCTTCCTTCTGCTTCGTGTGGTATCTGCTTGGGATTGGTTTTCCCATTGTCTTTTCCTTCCACAATCTTGATTTCATTGATTTGTTTCTTACTTTGGATTTCCTTGGTTTGCCCACCCACCTTTTTCTTCTTGCTTAGCTCATCCTTTCCTGCATTTTCAAAGCCAGAGATCTGCACCCCTTCCAGTGGGACCTTTCCTTTATCCATCATTACTTGCTTGTATGAAGGGGCCCCATTGGACCCCACTCTCCT
Source organism: Pinus taeda (assembly GCA_000404065.3). Classification (NCBI taxonomy): domain Eukaryota; kingdom Viridiplantae; phylum Streptophyta; class Pinopsida; order Pinales; family Pinaceae; genus Pinus; species Pinus taeda. The sequence continues at coordinate 86,690 of APFE030143476.1, read as the reverse complement.
CATCTGTTGGGCAAAGGCAAGCCCGCGCCTCTGGAGCTCTATGAATAGGGAACTGCCCTCTGCTAGAGTTTGTGGCAGTAATTTGAATGCCGATCGGAACCCTCGTTCAGGTCACTCAGAGCTGCGCCCCAGTCTCATAGGTTTCTTTTCCATATCTTATTATTATTATTATAATAAAAAGAAATATATATTTTAAGCCAAATACCATCAATTAAACACCACAAAATATTATCAAATTAACATATTAAAACTTGGCCAAATTTTAATATTATATTTCCAATATAATTTATATCATGGAAAAAGTATTATTTTCAGAATTTATTGGATACCTTAAATTTAAGATTTTCCAAGATGTGAAGGAATTGCTAGTAGTTGTGGTTTTCAAGAAATAATAATTTAATATTTGATAATGTCTTTCAAATTAATCACATCATAAGTTGTTTTTGAACCATCTAATGTTGCTCATCCTCACGATAAAGGCAAAAAAACCAATTTGACATCTTGTTTAAATAGAAAAGATGCATCCAATTTCAGAGATAGTCATTAGGAAAATAAAATATTTTAATTAAAAGTTGAACATTGAGTTTCAAAATATATATATATATATATATATATATATATATATATATATATATATAATATATATATATATATATATATATATATATATATATACTTTCAAGCCCCTTAATACCATTATAAAATTCATATCTTAAGGACCAAATTAACCCTAAAGACATGAAAGGGGTTTACTCAATCTCTTGCTCTTGTGGGATTCCCTACATTGGGGAAACTAGTCGCTCAATTAATAAAACAATTCTAGAGCATGCAATAGATATTAAACATAATCATTTTCGCTCTTCAGCTATAGATGAACATGATTAGGAAACCAAACACCATGTCGACATTGGGAATTCCAAGGTCATCACAAGGATTGATCACTTCCATCATAGGAAATTAAAGGAAGCCATCGAGATTGAGAAACATGCAGTTAAACTCAACATGGATGATGGTTGGAAATTGAGTAGGAACTAGATTCTCCTCTCTCTTCTTCAATATATCTTATCCCTTGTATTCATTCTCTTTAAATTTCTTTATTTTATTTCTAAATTTTTATTTTATTTATCTATTTATTATGGTTTATTCTTGGTTAATATTATACCAATTTTTTTTTTCTTTAACTAATTGTTTGTTTTTTTATAATATAATATTATATAATTAACATATTCAACTAAATAATTATAAAAATATATATGTAATACAATAATATATTGACTAATTCTGTAATATTTTTAATTAAAATATTTTATTTTCTTAATGGCTATTTAGATGCAATTTTTGTTATTTAAACTAAAGGTTAGATTGGTTTTTTTACTCTTATGATGATTATGAATAGTATGAGATAGTTAGATGTGATTAATCCTAACTATATTATGATAGATCACAAAAATTTAAAATAAAACAATTTAACATTTGTGTTTTATTACTATGTTACCTGGAGAGCCCATAACGAACAGAAACCTTGAGCGTTATAGAGGAGACAAATGGTCCGTGCAAGAGCATGCGCTTCACATGGTGGGTACGTGAATCTGTACCGCAAAATAATGTTGTGACATCGTCGATACCTAACCAGCAAAAGCTCCTCATAGTCGTGAAGGCTATAAGTAAAAATAACACTGTTACATCGCTAATACCCAACCAGCAAAGGCACCCTCAGTCGTGAAGCTATAACGAAAATAGAATTGTGAGATCGTCTCCATAGTATAAAGTGATGATTGGGGTCCCATGGATTTCAAAGCTGTTTGGAACAATTGAAATTTGTTCAAATATCAACCATGTTATGGTCCATGGACCAGGCAAATAAACGAAGCGCTTTCAGTACAAAGTCCAGTTCGCCACTGATTTTTCTGTTGTTTTCAAAAGTTGTGCTGCATATTCACATAGTCATCCAAGTGAATTCATGTATTGCTAACGATGCCTATCATGTATTCTTTTTATCCAAAACCCTACAGTTTTGACGTGACAAGTGAAAATCAACCATTTAAAACCCTAGAGCCTTGATGTGACAAATGAAATTAAACAAACCATGCACATTGGCAAACTTCCCATTCAGTAATATTGACTTTTGGCACCATATCCAATAATTGGTGACAACTTTATGTACATACAGCAGTATATCATCTTGCTATGCAATGATTTATAAATCATCTTTTGAAAAATAAGGGTTGTGAAATGATATGCAGTATCAGATATATTTCCCTCTGGCACCTTTTGCAATAATATTGTCTAACTTTATGTACAATTTGTACAATAATTTACAATATTGATATACAGTGATATACAATATCCAATATCAAACGTCTTTACCTCTGACCCTTTCTTCAATCATTAATGTCAAATTTATTTATGAATTCTTTCGATTGTAAAAGATTCAATTTTGCTTCTAATAATATAAGATATTTATTACTAAGTTGAGGTTGACATTAAATTGGGATATTTAACCAGTATGGAGTAAAATTAATATCATACTTTATAAATTGATTACTATTTTTTAATTTTGAATTTATCAAGTTTTATGAAGAATATAATTTTTTTTTTAATATATAACTTGAAAAGAATTATGTATTTAAAAAGATTTAATAAACAATAATTAATGAAAGAAAAAGTAATTGAAAGAAGGGAGATGTTAGGTGAGATTCACACTTTTATTTATCAAGGAAGAAAAAACTTACATATATAAGATTACGAAGTGATTCAGGAATTTGAACAACCTCCTCATAAATAGAATCTAAAATATACACAAAAGGAGACACAACAAAGCACTAATAATCATATAATCTAGAAATTTCTCCTTAATGGAGAAATGTATTTTCTACCTAACTGATTTCTAAATAATTAGTATTTTTCCTTTGCAAGAGGATATTTCAACCACATTTTCATTTGTATTACAATAAATTAAATCAATTTTCCTAAACTACATTTTTCCTTGACAAAATGGTAATGACTCTTAATATGTTTCTATCTTGCATGGTACACATGATTGTTGGCTAGTTTGATGGAGTTTTGATTATCACAATTGATAATAGTTGGTGTTTTTTTGCTAGTCTTCAACATCTTCAAGAACTTGCCTCAACCAAACTACTTCATAAGTAGCACTGCAAAAAGATTTATATTCATTTTCAGTTGATGACAAAGAAAAAATTAGTTGTTTCTTGTTGTTCCATGCCACGATCACAAATACAAGGATGAATGCATATCCTAGAGTTGGTCTTCTCTCATCAAGACTTTCATTACAATTTGAATCATAATAACCTTCCAAATCAACATCAAAGTCATCAGTATATTTAATACCAAAATTAACAGTCCCTTTTACATATTGAATGGATTTCTTTGTTGCTTTCCAATGGCTTTCAAGAGGCTTGGCCATAAATTGAGAATATGTCATGTGTGGCCTCGTTGTAGTGAGATAATTTAAACTTCCCACCAATTAACAATATAGTGTACCATCCAGCTCTCTAATCCCATCACCACTATAGAATTTAATAGAATTATGTTCTAAAAGTGTTGACAAGTTTTCATACATTGATTCATTTTGAATGTTTTTAGAATCTCTCTTGTATATTTACTTCATGTAAACAATGTTTGTCCATCTTCTCTCCATATTTTAAGACCTAAGAAATAGTGCAATTCACCAAGATATTTCATTTGGAAAACTTGTGATAGTTTCCTTTTAACATCATCAATCAACCCCTTGTTAGTTATAATGGGGTCATCAACATTCAAGGAAATCAAAACACCATGCCCCTTCTAGTGTATTGCGGAATAAGGTCACTTTACTTTTCATAAAACCTTTTTGAAGAAAAAAGAATTTATATTCACATACCATGATCTTGATGCCTATTTCAACCCATATAGGGATTTATTTAGTTTAAAAACAAGATGCTCTTGACCCTTCTTAAAAAATCCTTTTAGCTGAACAAGAAATACTTCTTCTTTTAATTCCTCATTCAGAAAAAACATATTTAACATCTAGCCGATGCAATTTCCATTAATAATTTTTAGCTAATGCAATAATTAATATAATTGTATTTAACTTAGCTACATGTGCAAAAGTCTCATCATAATTAATTCTCTCTTTTTGTGAGTAACCTTTAGCAACTAGTGTAGCTTTATATTATCTATACTTCTATAAACATTGAATTTGGCTTTGAACAACCATTTGGATCCCATTGCTAATTTATTTTCAGATAATTATGTTGATTCCAAAGTATCATTTTTCATTATAGGCTCATACTCTTCTTTCATTACATTTCTTTATTCTTTATGCTCATTAGCCTGTTTAAAATTTAAAGGTTCCATAACATTCATTAATTTTGTCATCAAGGCATAGTTCTTATACCTTATGGGTAGCTGAGTTTGGCAAGATAATGTACTTGGTGTTTCACAAATTTCATTTCTTCTCCTAATTTGTGGTGAATCATATCTTTCTCTTGTTTTGTTGTGGTTGCTTGAGGTGTCCATATCAATGGATTCTTCCTAGTGTTTTTGTTGTTATTTATCATCTACTTCTTTGACATCATCATAACCATGAGGAATGTGCCATGCATCATAGTTGTGCTCCTTGTAGCCTTCATCCACATGGGGACTATATGGGCACAATAATACAATAGGGGTTGCACTAATAACAATAAGGGGTTCCACTAGTAGTATAGGGACCTAACGTCTTCCATATTAATGGAAATGAGCTTACTATTTGTATTTTTTAACTCATACAAGTCTCTAAGTGTTGTCCACATGGTCCTAAATTTTGTAATATGGGGTATAGTTTTGTCCTTTATAGACATTCTTGGCAATAACTTTGGCAATAACTTTTCCTTAGTCTCTCTCTTCTTGAATTAATGCAGTTGTAGTTGGTGCAACAATGTTAAGCTTCACTTCATCCCCACATGTTATCGACCAAATATAATAACCTTTCATTAATATCTATAGTTTTAACTTTAATTTACTATTTGGCACCCCCTAATTAGTTTTTAATTAAATATGTTCCCAAAGATTAACCATTAATATATATATGATAATTAAAAATATATATAATATATAATATATATTAATATATATATATAAATAACTCAGTACACAATCATACAAAAGAACTTACACAAAATGAATTAAAGAACTTAGTCGAGAAAAGAAAAAATTTGCTTAAAAAAAAATGGAGAGGGACATCTTAATTTGAACATTAAATGAAAATAGAGCCAAAATATTTATTTTCTCCTTTGGAGGAGAGTCATTAAGAATTCAATTCTAGTATGCTTTGATCATTGTGAAGGAAACTCGGTTCTCCCTGTAGCAGACTAATTCTTTCATTGCACATAATCTAAGTTTCTTTGTGGCTTCTACAACGAATCAAATTTACACAAGGTCACTTCATAAGAATTCCTCAGATAATGTGGACAACTCTTACTATTCAGATGGATGTATCCACGGAATCTCTCAAACCAAACACTCAAAAGCATGATTCACATGGGATCCACACCAATTGGACAATACACACCACAATACTTTTTCATTGTACTTGCCTCACTATAATGATTCCGTAGTTTGCACCCACACCACCACGCTTCCAACTATGCAATATGCAACTTGACTTAAAGAATTAAGCCACACTTACCACACACTTCCATGCTTCACCTCCACACACAAGACACAACACACTGGTAGCACCTATTAGAGAAAACCAGTGCACAGCGGAAATTAAAAGACAAATACAATATAAAAGTCATACACAAATGACACAGTGATTTAACGTGGTTCACCCAACCAATCTGGGCTACGTCCACCAAACAGAGGCATCAACAATCTTATTATTAATTAGGAGATTACAAATAATTATTTCCTCACACTCTCTACATCATCCTAATATCTGTACGGGCATATATTTTATAGCTAAGAGAATCCAACTGACTCATAAATCCTCTCATAACAAATATAGGATGCATTAACTCTTTCCCAACAAGATAGAGCTAATATAGCAACAAATCCTATTGTTGTCACATACATGAGATTTTTCCCAATTTGTTAAAGCCAAAAATCTCAACAATCTCCACCTTGACAACAAATAGCATGATACCCTATTTCTTTATTATTTTTATCTTTTCTGCAAGCCAAGAGAAGCCAAACACCAACGTAGCTTCTCTAACAAAACTGGTTTCGTGAACATGTATGCACAGTTCTCCTTTGTATGCACCTTTTCAAGAGAGACTCCCCTTTCAGTGATAACTTGTCTTACAAAATGGTACTTGATTGGTATATGCTTTGATTTACTATGATAGGCCGGATTCTTAGCCAAATGTATTGCACTTTGACTATCACAAAATAATTTGATGTTGTCGTTCATGCTCATTGTTTTATGGTACTGATATGCAAAAATAATTCAAAGTATAAATAAGGAAGAATTGTTAAAAGGACTAGATAATACTGATTCACCCCCCCTCTCAGTATTATTTTCAACAATAGCTCCACCTGCAAGAGTAAAGACATACCCTGATGTTGACCTTCTCTTATCCAAATCACCTGCAAAATCAGAATCAACATATATGCAAACAAATTCACTACTCTTATTATAAGTAATACAATAATCACTTGTGCCTCTCAAATACCGAAGCACCCATTTCACTGCTGACTAGTGTTCTTTACCTGGATTTTCCATATACCTGCTGACAACTCCAACTGCATGTGAAATATCTGGTCGAGTACAAACCATTGCATACATCAAACACCCTACTACATTGGCATATGGAATTCAAGACATATATTCCTTTTCTTCATTTGTATTAGGACATAAAGTAGAAGAAAGCTTAAAATGGGAAGCTAAAGGGACTGACACAGGCTTCACATTATTCATACCAAACCTCAAGAGTATTTTCTCAATATACTTATGTTGTGATAGCCATAGCTTACCATTGCTTCTATCTCTGAAAATCTCCATGCCCAGAAATTTGTCTTGCTACTCCTAGATCTTTCATATCAAATGTCCTTGCCATCTGAGCCTTTAACTTGTTGATCTCCTCTATGCTTTTGCTTGCTCAAAAGCATATCGTCAACATACAACACTAAGATAATTAATATGCCATTATTTAATTGCTTAAAATAAACACAATGATCATATTCACTTCTTACAAATTTCTGACTCAACATGAAAGAATCAAACTTCTTGTACCACTACCGAGGTGACTGCTTCAGGCCATACAATGACTTCTTGAGCCTGCAGACAAATTTCTTATTGCGATGTTGAACAAACCCTTCCGATTGTTCCATATAAATTTCCTCATCTAAGTCTCCATGTAGAAATGCAGTCTTAACATCTAATTGTTGCAACTCTAAATCAAGCAAAGAAACTAATGCTAACACAATTCTAATTGAAACTATTTTAACAACTGGTGAAAAAATCTCATGAAAGTCAATGCCAGCTTTCTGAGAGAACCCTTTTGCAACCAACCTCGCTTTATACCTGTCCTCTGTATCATTCACACCTCGTTTCAACTTGAAAACCCATTTACACCCCACAGTTTTCCTGTATTTCGGAAGTTCAACCAGATCCCATGTGTCGTTCTTACCTAAGGCCATCATTTCATCCTTCATGGCTTCTTTCCACTTGTCACTTTTCGAACCTTCTATTGCTTCCTGATAGCACAGAGGTTCATCGTCATTAGCGGTAAATGCAACTGAAGTAACATAATCATCATACCTTTTCAGTGGTCGTTTGATTCTTGTAGACCTCCTTAAGGATGTTTCTGGTGCTTCCTCGATTGGCTGACTACCATCTGTAGGAACTTCTTGATGATCAGTATCTAAGACCTGTTCATGATCTATACCTGAACCTTGTTCATGATCTGATTCTGAAATCTGTTCATGACTAGTATCTGAACTATGGTCATCATGACTATCATTGGAAGTGTTGTCAAACTAAATGTGCTGAAAGTCAGATACATCATCCTGTTTCAATTTATTATCTACATCTAACTGTACAAGAGAGGATTCATTAAAATTTACATCTCTGTTGATGATGATTTTGCAGGTAGTAGGATCCCACAATCTATATCCCTTTGTTCCATCACCATACCCAACAAAGATATACCTTTTAGACTTTGGATCTAATTTAGTTTGCTAATGTTTAGGCACTAGAGCATATGCATCACAACCAAACACTCTGAGTTTAGAATAGTCACAAGGGTGACCTTTCCATACCTCTTGAGGAATCTTGCAACCTATCACTGTTGATGGTGATCGATTTATCACATAACAAGCCGTAGCCACTGCTTCTGTCCACAACTCCTTCTGCAAACCGGCGTTACTCAGCATACTCCTTGCTCTCTCTAAAAGAGTCCTATTCATGCGTTCAACAACTCCATTCTACTGAGGAGTATACACCGTGGTCTTATGTCTCTCAATCCCTACATCCTTGCAATAGTTGTCAACTCCTTGGAAGTAAACTCACCACCATTGTCAGTTCTTAAACATTTTATTGTTCTACTAGTGTTGTTTTCTACCAATGCTCTAAACTACTTGAAAAGTGTAAAAACATCAGACTTCCTTTTCAACATGTAGACCCACACTTTCCTAGAAAAATCATCAATAAACGATACAAAATATGATGAGACACCATATGAGGTTGTAGGGGCTGGACCCCAAACATCTGAATGGATATAGTCAAGTATTCCTTTACTAGTATGTTTGCCTGTTTTAAATTTTTGCTTACTTTGTTTTCCAAACAGACAATGTTTACAAAAATCTAACTTTCCAGACTTTAGATTTGGAAGTAACTTGCGATCAGCCAAAATTTTTAATCCTCTTTCGCTCATATGGCCCAACCTTTGATGCCATAAGCGAATGGAACTACTGTCATGTTCAGACACCGTAGACACATGATCTGGCCCTGTTCTTCCTTCTAACTAAAATAGAATTCCTACCTTCTTAGCTTCCATAACTAGTAAAATACCTAAATTTTCATTACTCCACCTTGAATTACAGTTTTATATCCATTTGTATCAAATGCTTCTAGTGAAATCAATTTTTTTCTTAAATCTGGTACATGTCTCACATCAGTTAACATTTTGGTTGTCCCATCAAACATTTGCAGCTGTATACTCCCAATTCCCACAATATTACATGTTACATCATTACCCATGTACACGACTCCATCATTAATTGATTTATACGTCTTAAACCATTCTTTATGAATACACATGTGGTTTGATGCACCATTCTTTGTCGAATAATCTTCTTTAGAATTTTGCTGTCACTTCCAACAGTCCTTCTTCAAATGCCCTGATTTACCACAAAACCAACACTTTACCTTACTCTTCTTCCCTTTCGACTTTGAATGTGAGCCGCTCTACCTACTGAAGCGTCTTTTTTTAGAACAACCTCTGACCATCATTGCTTCTAATGTAGAGGTTTCTAAATTCGTCCTTCTCCTTGTTTCTTCAGATAATAAAGATGCAACTACATCATCAAACTCAAGGGTTTCTGATGAACTAATACTTATAGAAGTAACAATATGATCCCATGACTCGGGCAATGAGCACAATAAAGTAATAGCTTTATCTTCTGATGGAAATTTTACTTCTATACTTTCTAATTGCACCAGGAGAGTATTAAAAGCATTCAAATGATCAGTAATCGATGTACCTTCCTTCATTCGCAAACTGTACAACTATCGGTTCAGGAGAATCCTATTGGTTAAGGATTTTTTCATGTACAACTTCTCAAGCTTTATCCACAAACCAGTAGCTGTTTTCTCTGACACGATATTAAACAAAACATCATCCGCCAAACACAGCCGAATAGCACTCACTGCTCTTTCATCCATATCGTCCCACTCATCATCTGTTATGTTGCAAGGCTATTTGGTTTTGCCCATCAATGCCTTTGCCACGCTTTGTTGCACAAGCAGATCGTACATCTTCACCTTCCAAATCTCGAAGTTGTTTTTTCCATTGAAATTCTCGATCTCAAAACGAGTACTCTGAGTTTTTGCCATATTGTATCAACCAAAAAACAATCTACAATTCCAACTTGTTAATCAATCAAATTAATATCTAACAACAAAATTCCTTCGCCTTCTACTGTACTGCCTTTTTTATATCAGAAATAACTCTGCTGTACAAACCGCAAATTATAAATAAAAAGTGATAACAGAAAATTGTAGTTTTACCAACATGGTCCTCGGTTGGCGCACTGAAAGGGACTTGGTCCTATCTTAACAGTAGACAACCCGCGCCAGAGGCAAAATCGCTCTAAGTGCTGAAATTAGCACGACTATTCCTGTCAAATCCATGCCATTCAGGATATTGGCGCCCTGGCATGACTAATAAGTTTAGATCCGTGCCAATTGGCACTTTTATTCCCCGATTACCTGCGCCAATCCGTTCACTGGAATATATTGGCGCAACTGTTTCGCCTGAAACCGCGCCAATCACTGAATCTTCAGAAAACTCCACCCGCAGCTCTGTCGCATGCACGCACTCACTCCAACACCCTCTGATACGAATTGTTAGAGCAAACCAGTGCGCAACGGAAATTAAAAGACAAATACAGTATAAAAATCATACACAAATGGCACAGTGATTTAACGTGGTTCACCCAATCAATTTGGGCTACGTCCACCAAACAGAGGCATCGACAATCTTATTATTAATCAGGAGATTACAAATAATTATTTCCTCACACTCTTTACATCATCCTAATATCTGTACAGGCATATATTTTATAGCTAAGAGAATCCAACTGACTCATAAATCCTCTCACAACAAATATAGGATGCATTAACTCTTTCCCAACAAGATAGAGCTAATATAGCAAAAAATCCTATTGTTGTCACATACATGAGATTTTGCCCAATTTGTTAAAATTGAAAATTTCAACAGCACCAACAAGATACAATTCCAGTAGAAATCCTCAACATTGATTCTTCACATGCACAACGGTTCAACTATTCAACGATCGTCACGCCCTCGCCCTTGCCCTCGTATTTGATACCAAAATAGTAATGGATGGAAGACAAAGTAAGTGGAAAAATATAGATGCAACACTCATATGAGACCAAGCTCAATCTAGAGATTACATGCACTCTCACTTTCATTATTCTCACTTTCATTATTCAAGATCTAAAGCAATTATATACACAAAAATACAAAGTGGTTAAAGAATTTGAGCAACCTCCTCATAAATAAGATTTAAAATCTACATGTGAGACCAAGCTCAATTTAGATATTACATGCACTCTCACTTTCATTAGTCAAGACAGAAAGCAATTATATACATAAAAATACAAAGTGGTTAAAGAAGCCGAACAACCTCCTCATAAATAAGATCTAAAATCTACACAATCTCAATGAGAAAAAACAAAGTGCTAGTAATGATATAATCTATAATTTTCTCCATTTTTCTAACATTAATCCCTCTCAACTCTTAATAAATCTCATATTTAAATCTCTCCAT
>APFE030143476.1:31774-75168 GCA_000404065.3 Pinus taeda | reverse complement strand
ATGATTTGACAAATTAACTGATAATACTTCATCACTCATACCTGAACCAGATGTCGAACCTGTATCTGTCGTATTTGCCTCCTTCTTCTCTCTCGAAGAATCTTCTTTAGAAGTTTGTTGTCACTTCCAGCAGTCCTTCTTCAAATGCCCCGATTTGCCACAAAACCAACACTTTACCTTACTCTTCTTCCCTTTCGACTTTGAACGTGAGTCACTCTGCCTACTGGAGCATCTTTCTGTAGAACAACCTCTGACCATCATTGCTTCTGATGTAGAGGTTTCTAAATGCGACCTTCTCCATGTTTCTTCAGATAATAAAGATGCAACTACATCATCAAACTAAATGGTTTCTGATGAACTAAGACTTATAGAAGTAACAAAATGATCCCATGACTCAGGCAACGAGCACAATAAAGTAATAGCTTTATCTTCGAATTGAAATTTTATTTTTATACTTTCTAATTGCACTAGAAGAGTATTAAAAGCATTCAAATGATCGGCAATCGATGTACCTTCCTTCATTTGCAAACTGTACAACTGTCGCTTCAGGAGAATCCTATTGGTTAAGGATTTTGTCATGTACAACTTCTCAAGCTTCGTACACAAACCAGTAGCTGTTTTCTCTGACACGATATTAAACAAAACATCATCCGCCAAACACAGTCGAATAGCACTCACTGCTCTTTCATCCATTTCATCCCACTCATCATTTGTGATGTTGTAAGGTTGTTTGGATTTGCCCATCAACGCCTTTTCCACACCTTGTTGCACAAGCAGATCGTACATCTTCACCTTCCAGATCTCGAAGTTTTTTTTTTCCATTAAACTTCTCGATCTCAAAATGAGCACTCTAATTTTTTGCCATATTATATCAACCAAAAAACAATCTCCAATTCTAACTTGTTAATGAATCAAATTAATATCTAATAACAAATGCCTTCGCCTTCTACTGTACTGCCTTTATTCTATCAAAAAATTGTTCTATTATACAAACTACAAATTATAAAATAAAAAACCAAATAAAAAATTGCAGTTTTACCAACACAGTTCTCGGTTGGCGCTCCGAAGAGGACTTGGCGCTACCAGAACAACAGACGATCCGCGCCGAGAGCAAAATCGCTCTAAGTAAATGGCAAATTGGCGCGACTTTTCCCCTTGGATCTGTGCCAATCGGGATCTTGGCGCCCTGGCGTGACTAATAAAGTCAAATCCACGCCAATTGGCGCTTTTATTCCCCGATTACCCGCACCAATCCATTCACTGGATATTATTGGTGCAATTGTTTCATCAGAACCCGCGCCAATCGCCAAAACTCGAAAAACTCCACCTACAGTGATCCGTTCACATGCACGCACTCGCTCCAACATGCTCTGATACCAATTGTTGAAGCATAACAATGCGCAACGGAAACTAAAAGACAAAATATTGTATAAAAACATACACAAATAACACAATGATTTAACATGGTTCACCCAACCAATCTGGGCTACGTCCCAAACAGAGGCATCGACAATCTTATTATTAATCAGGAGATTACAAAATAATTATTTTCTCACACTCTCTAACTCATCCCAATATCTGTACGGGCATATATTTTATAGCTAAGATAATCTAACTGACTCATGAATCCTCTCACAACAAATATAGGATGCATTAACTCTTTCCCAACAAAAGAGAGCTAATATAGCAACAAATCCTATTGTTGTCACCTACATGAGATTTTTGCCTAATTTATGAAAACTGAAAATCTCAACAGAGTACTGTAAACAATTGATTGTATAAATTTCACAATGTAAATCCAAAACGATTTGAAATAGATTAGAGATCACAATACGTAGATATATGTTTATGTTTTAATAAAAAGCACAATATATCATATTCAAATATGGAATTTGATGTTTTCCTACTAACCCCACTAATGTCCTCTTGTTAAATGCACAATTCGACCAATGTGTTGCCAGAACATCAATCATTATTCTGCCTATTTAGAAACGCTTACAGACCAATGATATTTTATGGAGCAACCAGTGAGTAACACCAGTTTTGGAACATCATATATATATATATATATATTCAAGCATATCAGATCCAGACAATCATAAACACAAGCAAGAATTACGATGAACCTATTACAGCTCATTGACAGAGTCCAAATTTTGGTGGTGTGAATGCAATTTCGGTTGCAATTCAACATAGGGTTGTAGAACATGATAATTTGAATGCAATTTTTATTGCATATCACTAAAAGGTTCTAGATCACAATACACACGCACATAGTTCATTGCCATTTGCATAAGGGGAACTTGCATTGATTTAATAGTGCCATTTGTGATCATTAATTTATGTATATAATTTGTCATCGTGACTTATCATGTTTGTAAACACTAAATTTCTAAAACAATATATTAAACCAAGAATAAAAGATTAAACCAAAATGCAAAATGTGCCATCTTTATTGCAATAAATAACTAGATCTAAAAATGTATACTAGCACACCATAAACGAATGAAGGTCTAAAACCTATGATGGTAGATGAACAAAAAGGAGGAAAATGAGGGAGAGGACAAAGAGATGGGTTGGGGGGGACTCCCAATCAGTGTGTTACCTTTTAAAATAAATCAAATTATAGAATTGCAAGCTAAATAAAAACTAAAAAGTGAAACCTGACACAAGTTTTCTTTTGTATTGGAGATATAACTCATCCTTCTATATCGTGAATGCTCTAGATCCAACCCCCTAAAAGAGAGTTCCCTCAACGTATAAACCAATAGCCTTACCCAATAATATCATTATTACCCTCTTTTGCGCAGGGCCATGGTTTGGCTTTATACAATTCTTTACAATGCAAATTTGGCTCTAAACAAACCATTCCATTTCAAATAATATTAACATTCAAATCACAACAATTTTCCATCAATGGAGATTCAGCACAACCATTAACTAATCAAGAAAATGCATTTTCTACAAATCTGGCCTGATCCTAGAATTCTGGAAAATTGTATTTGTTTCGCAAATCTACCTCAAAGAACCCTTCATATCTCCCAAAACATGGTGAATTTTGGAAATTTTCTATTGAATTACCCAACTTCCCATGCTAGGAGAAAAACCCATGTCCCATAATTTCTAAATTCTCCTTCATCTACATGCAAATCGAGGAGGAAGTTGGTAGTTTGAATTTTGTTGCAAATATGGGGTTGAAACATTAATTATTTTCTAAAAATCCATCCATATGACCTTGGTGAATTCTGACTCATGCGGGAGCATGAAAACATCATTAGGAACAAAAAACATGTCTCATTTTTCTTTCATAAGTGTGATAATAGGTCAATCCCAAATTAGTGCAGGAATTATACTTGGTGCAAAAACTGAACTTGGTGTAGGAACAAGTTAGTGAAAGATAAGTTTGCCTTTGACTGTCAGATAAGCTCCAGAATAATATCGAGCAAGTACTCATATTTCTAGCTAGCATTGGCCTTCGTGGCAAGCTCAAATGATAAATCAATCCACATGTACTTTAACTTTGGTGTAGTAACTGCATAACTCATATTAGAGACTCATAAAAATCATAAAATATTGGAAATCATACATAATGAATGTTGATTAAAATAACACATTAAACACAATTTTTCATTGTTGCATAAAAAATATGAGGAAGTGTGTGGTAAAAGGGGGAAATTGGTAAAACAAAGGGGTAAAATAAGGCATCATGGACGCAAAAATATAACAATTATGGGGCTTGACACGGATCTAAAATAATCTCTTCAAATATTTGCCAGTCTTTGATAATATCATTAATAGCTGGATCTTTTGAAGTAGTTTTCTACCTATAATCCAAAGAAGAAATGTGAACATGTGTAGTTACTTGAGTGACTTGTTGTGTTGAAGAACATGAAACCTTTACTAATATACCCTATTCTTCTAGAAATTTCAAAAAATTTAGTGGCATGGGAAACCTTCTCGTGTCCCTATAAAATAGAAAATGTTGGTATCTGTTTGGAGGCAACTATTTAGCTTTATTACAAATTGATAAATAAGAAGAAGCCCTACAAAAAAAATTCATTATAATGATTAGTCTCATGAACATATCTCCTAATATTTGCAACAATAATCAAATCTTCAACCAGCTTGGTAGGATCATGCGACTTTGCAAGAATAGTAGCAAATTTTAACTCATATAAGAGTTTCATTTTTTTTTATTGTGATTGGAATTTTGTAGAATAAAGGGATCGATTTGCAAGGGGAATTCGAGCCACACTTTATTGGAAGCCTTCTTTAACTCAAGGGTTATCCTTGTCCCTATTATTTGGTGAGAAACCTCCTTGCATAAGAGCTTATCTAGGACATAAAGAGGTAAAACATGTGGTTTATTGTTACTTCCCCAAACCATGATAGAATTAAAAATATATTCCACGAACCAATCCCCAATTCTAAATAGAAAATCCATAGCAACTATAGAAATTATTGGAGGCTTGGAAACGAAAATGGCTCGATAAATGGGAATCATGACAAGATGACATATTTGATAAAAATGGTCAAAATAATTCTCTTCCCACAATTTATTATGATAGATGTGGATGCACAGAGGATCAACACATTTCCATTTCCATCCCATTACTAGAAAATCAAAGGAGAAACAAATGACATCCATTGTGAAGGCCGACATATAAAAAGGGGGATTATGGGTGGACATTTGTTTGGTGTGGAAAGAGAGAAAATGCTTGGTGTTAGAGATTATCTGATAATATTTACGCCGTAAGGCGTTTCCCTTTGAAATGAATTGACCTAGCAGACGTTGTGTCCTATTGTCGACTGTGGATTTGTGGTGTTAGACGATTGAACAAAGTTTGATGGTTGATCGTTGGAAGCCGAATGGTTGGAAGCCGAACGATTAAAATCAGTTTCCCTGTCATTCTCCTGTTGTATTCCTCTGCCCTTGCGAGCTACTTATTTTATTCCTCGTTAAGTTCATCATTTCGACCTTTTACGCGCCATCTCATTTGCCCAATCTCAGGTTCTCGCTCACTAATTTTCGGTTCAAAGGTTTTATCAGAGCTTTCCACCACTGTTTGCAGGGAATTTCAAGTTCTCGGGGCGGAATTCAACCTATCCGTTATCCACCAGGTTGGCATTAACTAACCCTTTAGCCACATTTTTCGGATCTACAAAAACCCTGTTTAAATTTCTGTATTTCAGGCTCTGAATTGATCATGGTAGAACAGATTCCTTCATTATATATATTTAATCAGGATTTACGGGGATTACTTCTGGGTTTATCATTTTTTTGTCTTAAATGCTAGTCCCCGTTATCTGGGTAAAAATATTGTATCGTTTAATTGCAATTTATGGATGGATTTGAATCATTGGCCCTTATTTCCTTTCTTTGGGTTCAGACCATTCAAGCCTTTAGTTCGCTCGACTAGGATGCCTCAAATTCAGTACTCAGAGAAATACACTGATGATACTTATGAATACAGGTTTGTAACTCAGAGCTTGCACTATTTTTTTTGTTAAATAAAATATTTGTTTTTCTTTTTGGCTAGATGGTGGACTTTCAGATCCACTCAACGAACCGCATACTACATCTATCATTTGACAACCTCCTATTGATTTAACCCTATACATACATACAATTGCGGTTGCCCTTCATTGCCACTGTAATTTGGAGCCTGGTTCTTCTTTATTCAAAGAAAAAGCTCTACCTATAAACTCCTTCAATGCACTTTCATTCACTTGGCAGAACATATTCTCCCATCCATGGGGTTTGATGGCCCTGTTACGAAGGCCTGGAGCTCGATCTTGGGACACAACATTCCTAGACTCTTTCCAATCCACAACAGACGCAGACACCCTCCTCCGAAACTTAGCCTTGAATTCACTCCAAGCCTGGTACTTGTAGTAATTGATCACTGTCCTTTGGGCCTTCACATACACTATTTTGTATGCCTTCTTCAACTGAAAGCGGTGTATTACATTGAGCAACTTAGGAGAGGCAGCTTCCAAAAGAAGTATGGATTTGTAGCGCTTCAGTGTC
Source organism: Pinus taeda (assembly GCA_000404065.3). NCBI lineage: Eukaryota > Viridiplantae > Streptophyta > Pinopsida > Pinales > Pinaceae > Pinus > Pinus taeda. The sequence goes on along the minus strand of APFE030143476.1, from coordinate 69,137 downwards.
CTTTCCCTGCAAGTGTACCCTTGAGTAACCCCTCTCTGCGGGTGCTCCCGAAGGCCCGAGGGTCCAAAATTTCTACATCTCAAAGAAATTTGCCCTGTCAATGCAGCCCCCGGTTTACTAAGATTTATTACTAATCCCCTCAGAGCTGCTTTCGATGCAGTATTCTTTAATGGGTACCCAATATTGGCATTGGCCTTGAGTAGCTTTAGCCACGAGGGAGAAAGTACAAACTCATCAACGTCAGTGTACGTCATCCATTGACACTTCTGTTTGGCCATGAGAGCACAGTGTGAGAATCCAGATTCCTTTGTCTTGGCCCATGGCCATGGATGCCTGCTTACCTTGTAATTTTCTGACAGTAACCCTTAAACAATTTCTGCCAGATCATCTTCACTGTTGTTATTGTACAGAAAGAAGTGTTCCACACCAAGATGAGAATGGTAGATAACCCATTCTCTTATGTATTTTGCAATGTTGAACACCATGGTGCAGGCATAGAGTAGTTTTATTTTCTGTGCATTATCTTGAGTACTAATTTTGCTTGAAAGATGAGATGGCGGGATTTCAAAATAAGCGACGAAAGGCATTGGTTTCCCATGGATTTGAAGAGTGATTTCAGAGGCAATGAGCTGATAACGAACTGATTCATTGGGATGCTCGCATCTAAAGACTTCTTGTACAGAGAGTGTGACCATAGTTTCAATGGTATTGTTGAATATGCAGCGTAGATATTTGGTTTCAATGTTGAGCCCTTATCTATTGTTAATCCCTTTGGCAATCTCATGTTGCAATCTCATGTTCTCGCTCACTAATTTTTGGTTCAAAGGTTTTATCAGAGCTTTCCACCGCTGTTTGCAGGGCATTTCAAGTTCTCAGGGCGGAATTCGACCTGTCTGTTATCCCCCAGGTTGGCATTAACTAACCCTTTATCCACATTTTTCGGATCTACGAAAAGCCTGTTTAAATCTAGTAAATCTGAGCTATAATTAGCTGTGTCCACTAGGGCCACTGATGTTGCAGACCAGTGGGTTGCAGGGGGAGGAACCTGGCATCCAACTGCAGCTTGTGGTTGGGTAGAATATCCAAATTGTAAATGCTCGATGGCATTCACTGGTGTATGGATTTGTTGCGAGAATGAACAGCTGGGGATGATTTGTGGGATATCAGATTGGATTTTGCAGAAGACAGGCGTACTAAGAAGAGGACTTCCTCAGGAAGAAATACAATGTCTTGGATGAAGGAATTCCTGTTGGTTTGATTGGTTAGCAATAGGGGAAATCTCTTTGTGAATTTTGCAGCCTGTGGTTTATACAGATTGGGTTCTTTCTCCATTAAGCTTTCTTGCAGGCTTCCATATTGAAAAAAAGAAACATTCCTTGACCATGTCTCGGTATTAACCCGGTATGATTTAACTGCAGAGCCAAGAACAAAGTATCTATTAGCTACAAAATCCATTCTACTATTCAACATTTTACAGACATCTATGCATCAAGAATTAATGCCCAGAAAAATGGGACTCTGCAACAACCTTGTAAAAATGAGGGTAATAAGTTGTTTCTGGCGGTCTACATCAACATATGCAGCTTAACAAAGCCACCGAAATTCATATTTTACTTGTTCAGGATTGTACTGTATAGATCAACATTCAAGAAGATAGTAATTATATATACCTTGGAAGATGAGATCTGAGACGGTTGCGCCTGCAATGACGAAAACCAGAAAAACTAGGAGAAGAAGAAGGAACCCAGAATTTCTATTGCCGATTCTCCAGAAAACAGATCCATTTGATGCCCATAGTAGTTTGTAGTCTGTAAAATCATTGTTTATTAATTATTCCTTACTAGTACTTATGTGGTTTCTCAACATTATTGTTGTATCTTTAACAGCAACAACTTGCCAGGTGTCAGAGCTGTTCCACTGTTGCACTGTACCAGAGCTTTTCTTTCATAATGAAGTGCTACAAGAAATAACGCAACTATAAATAATACAGAGCACAGACATAGAGGGGGCATGGAAGAAGTTGCCATTGAAAATCGATAAATTGTGCATCGACAGTGAGTAACCTGAGAAATCCGAGTGGAGTTGTGCCTGAAGTATGCAGAGACTAAAGTTAATCGGAAATCTTTTGTTGTCTGAAGTAGAATTTTCTTTTTCCTATTTTTAACGAAAATTCAATGGTAAAATTTTGGATTTAAATTTATTTCAAATTTGATTGATGAACTGTTCTAAATATTTTATTAAAAAAATATATTAAATTTTATAATATTAAGAAATATTTCAATATATAGTTTTTAGGTGTAACATTAAAATTTGGAAAGATTGAAATTAAAAGAAAAATAAATCAATACATTATCTACCTAAAATGAAGATTAAATGTCACCTCGTCAACTTTATAAGCCGAGATTTTTGTTCTAGTGTCATTTTCTAAGCCAAAACCCAAAAAAGTCAATGAATTTTAAAAGGTTCTAGAATTCATCTTAATAAATTGGAAATTAATTTTAAAACAAGTTTTTAATATCTATTTTTTCATTTTTTTAATTAAAAAAAACAAAATAAATAATAAATTATTCACTAATCTATATTTAAATTTATCAAAATAAATAATAAATAATGCTGAATTAAAATTGAATATAAATATAAATAAATTAAAAATATATTTTTTTCAATATTAATATAAAAAAGTAAATAAAAATTATATTAAAAAATAGCGTTTCCCTTTGAAATGAATTGCCCCAGTCGACGTCGTGTCCTATTGTTGACCGTGCATTTGTAGTGTTAGACGATTGAACGAAGTTTGATCGTTGATCGTTGGGCAAAATGATAGTTTCATCTCTTAGATACCTAGTTTATATGGGATTTGGTGTATTCTTCAAATATTGTAATACTTTTCATATGTGGATTTATATGATGGGGTTAGGTTATGTTGCGCACATACAGAGGCTTGGTCATGTACTCACTTTCTGTCTTTTTCTATGGAATAGACATATGCTTAATAATCAACACTATCATGAATTTACATGTATCCAAGGGCAGACCCTGCATCCAATTTTGTGGTTTTCATTCTTTGTTGGACAAGCCTTTGTTTTTAGACCTGCTTGATTTCTTCAAGTGAAAATAAGAACCTCACAGTTAGTATATAAAAGGATGTAATGTCAAATATCTTAATAAAATTGAAGGAATCGTTGCCCATCATATCTGGAATTTATTAAGAAATTTGCTTTTGCCGAGCTAAAGGATCGACGACTGTTCCAATCCTGCAATCATATCTGTTAACTTCAAAATCTCCTTATAAGATGTATTTGAAATTCTTTGTCATCATGGCCCTCCACCCAAGACAACCTATTGATGTCTAGATTGAAGGTTTTCCATGAATTTATGTGGGTCCCTTTAAAGTTAGAATGCCAGGTAATTAAATAAATGCAGAGAAGGAGACGATGTGTCCACGTTGTTCTTACATTGCAAATAATTTCTTGGAAGTTTGGACATATATTAAATAAATGCCTGATAACTGCTTTTAGTCAATTACAATCAGATGCATATCAAAGTTTCTTTGAGATAATGCATATCAAAGTTTCTTTAAGATATTTATAGTTTTATTTTTTAGTGTGGGTATGCTTGATTGCTGGCTGTCTAGGTGGTGAGTTGAATATATGTAATTAGGGTTTTATTTCACCCAAATGGATTATTTTGATGATTGGGCATTTTGTGTCATCTCCAGACATGTGGTTCTTCCTTTGGAAACTACCATATTGCTTCCCAAGAACCGACTTTTCAATGAAGTAAGCACCACATTTTTGTTCTCAAATGCTATTTTCAATGCAAATGCATCTGTTCTACCAACTTCCCAATGTGGTAATCAACACCTAATTTGTTTTCAAATGCCATTTTTAATGCAAATGCATCTGTTTTGCCAACTTCCCAATGTGTAATCAGCACCTAATTTCTTTTCAAATGCCATTTTTAATGCAACAGAGAACAAACTTACTCCAAACACTTAAGCGATAAAAGCAACACAAGATTTCAAGTATTCAAACCGTGTTAGTGATGCCTGTCATGAATTAACATGTATTCTTAGTCGTGGAATAGGCCTTAAGCCAGGGGCAGACCCTACATCCAATTTTGAGCTTTTCATTCTTTGTTGGACAAGCCTTTGGTTTTAGACCTGCTTGATTTCTGTCAAGTGAAAATAAGAACCTCACAGTGAGTATATAAAAGGATGTAATGTCAAATATCTTAATAAAATTGAAGGAATCGTTGCCCATCATATCTGGAATTTATTAAGAAATTTGTTTTTGCCGAGCTAAAGGATCAACGACCGTTCCAATCCCGCAATCATATCTGTTAACTTGAAAATATCCTTATAAGATGTATTCGAAATTCTTTGTCATCATGGCCCTCCACCCAAGACAACCTATTGATGTCTAGATTGAAGGTTTTCCTTGAATTTATGTAGGTCCCTTTAAAGTTAGAATGCCAGGTAATTAAATAAATGCAGAGAAGGAGATGATGTGTCCACGTTGTTATTACATTGCAAATCATTTCCTGGAAGTTTGGACATATATTAAATAAATGCCTGATCACTGCTTTTGGTCAGTTACAATCAGATGCATATCGAAGTTTCTTTGAGATATTTATAGTTTTATCTTTGAGTGTGGGTATGCTTGATTGCTGGTTGTCTAGGTGGTGAGTTGAATATCTGTAATTAGGGTTTTATTTCACCCAAATGGATTATTTTGATGATTGGGCATTATGTGTCATCTCCTAACATGTGGTTCTCCCTCCGGACACTGCCAAATTGCTTCCCAAGAACTGACTTCTCAATGAGGTAAGCACCGCATTTTTGTTCTCAAATGCTATTTTTAATGCAAATGCATTTGTTTTGCCAACTTCCCAATGTGGTAATCAACACCTAATTTGTTTTCAAATGCCATTTTTAATGCGATAATCTGTTTGTTTGTTTTATTTTTTATTTTTATTATTATAAACATATTAATAATTTTAACCAAATTGATATTCTTTTTGGTCCAGAACGAATGGCGAGCCATTGGAGTTCAGCAGTCTCGTGGATGGGTGCACTATGCCATTCATCGTCCTGAGCCACACATCATGTTATTCAGAAGACCTTTGAATTACCAGCAAAACCAGTAGCAACAGGCTGGGGCTCAATCTCAACCTATGGGTTTGAAAGCCCAATGAGTTCTATTGTGGGCAAAGGGGGGGCTCCATCTCAACCTATGGATCTGGAAGCCCAATGAGTTTTATTATGGGCAAAGCGGACTGGCCTACCTGATGTGCTCAATTTTGAATGATTGATTGGATTTTATTATATAAATAATTGAGAGAAACGAAGAATAATAATTTGTATAATTTTGATTAAGGATTTATTTTATTTTAGGCAATTTATTGACTAGGTTTAGTTTGAATGATTGAATTATTATAATATTTATTATTTTGAACCAAAATACAATTCTTTCAATTTAACATTTCTATCGGCCTCTCTTTGCACCTTTTGGGGCAATTGCTAGTTATATTAAGTTACTTGAAAAATCAGTCTCCTACAATGTATTTTAGGTATCAGATGAGGGAAACAGTTATTTCCATTGATTGAGGAATCATTTAGGCAATTTCAATCTTATAGAAAAGATTCGTGTTGGTTCAGCCTGGGCTCGAAACTTTTTCGTTGTCATCTAATTAATGAATGCATTAGATTGACCATAACAAAATATCCATTTTCAGAGTACACATAACTAACTATTGCAATTGTAACTCATTATCATCCACCCTTGCTTTCAACAATGTCCATTCACATGTCGCTATTCTTCCCCACTCTATGCCTTACGGCGTTTCCTTTACAACATAAAGTGCAAATGCTAGTTAGGCCTAATTGAAAATAAACCCGTTAGAATCCCTATGAATAAGAGGGAACTAGTCTAATAGAAACTCTGAGACATTTTGATAAGAAATTAATCTACATAACATAGAGACAACATAACAAAAATGAGGATATAAGGATTGTATGGAATATTTGCAATATGGTTCTTCCTTGTACTTGTTAGGGTCTCTCCTCCATTCTCTAATTAAACCAGGGAGCTCTTTTTCCATATGGTTACATTCTTCTTTCATAAAACTACCAACAAACTAAGAATGATACACAAGTTGTGTCTCAGATAGTTGATACATACACTGGAGGTGTTCTGGCTTAAATGAGCCAATAACTATGCCTCGTGAAGTGACGGATTGTCTTTATGTAACATCCATATTTTTGACCACCCAGCGAATCTTATCGGTATATGGAAGAAGTTTGGGGTGAGCAACAATTTTGTGCAGGTGATATTTTGAGGCATCTTAAATTGTTATCTCAAAAGATTTGTTACCACCCTGCTATGTGGTTGCTACTATCAGATTAAAGTAATCTTCTACTAGTAATTCTTCTTCCAGCAAGTTATGCATTGTGTTCCAAGACAAAATTCCATATTTCATCGTGCACACGGTATTGAAAAACAGGAAAGAATCGAGTAACAACTCATCAATTACGTCCAGGAATGGCCCTGTTGGTGGTTGGACCGACGCCGCCTTCTTAGCTCTGACCATATCGATATTTTTGGTAGTGTTTGCGGAAGTATTGCATTGTTACAAAGGAAAATCTGTGTTAAACTGTTATTTTCATAATAAACCCCATTAATTTGAGATAATTGCAAATAATTGTTAAATCATTAGGTTTCGCATGCAAGAGTTAAAATGCATGGAAGGTTGTGAGTACATAAAATTTAATTCTAGGTGTGTGTATCGATTTTCCACATAAACAAGAAAATTGTGCAGGAGTGACAGGTGGAACAATTTGATTTGGGCCAGAGGTGAGTTGAAATCATTGTATTTTATACATCAGTCTATAAGATATATAAACAGAATATAAGAAATGTAGCATGTGTTGTGAATTGTTATCAACAAATAAACAACCAGTAAATTGGATTTACAATGATTATTTATATATTTATAGAAAAACTAAATTTTCAAAGAAAAACATTTCAAAATCCATCCATTTACCAAAAGGTTTTATTCAAACCCTTTAAGGGTTTGAAAAATAAATATGGATGGACCAATTTTCATAGAGATTTGAAAGGGACCAAACCAAAGTTTCTAGAATTTTGAATATTTCTCTTTATCTTCATGTGTCTTATCCCATTTCAAAACTACGTCACTAGCATTGAACTGTTTGTCACCAACTGAATTGTTGTCAAATCATTGTTTGATGATATTTTTATGATTATTGTAGATTTGTTTGGCCTTTTCTCTCATTTATTCTATCTTAGATATTTTTGCCAAGTGTTGTTGTATGATAGAGCATAGTTTTTACTGGATGGACTGGACAAAAAAATGTGTTAGTCCATTGGAAAAAAAATAAGTGGCATTGTCACAAATTGACGTTCTCAGGAAGCAAACCTATTGATTATATATTGATCAATAAAAGGTATCACTTGTTCAATAGTAAAATTTTTAAAAGGAATGGCCTCAACCCATTTTGTAAAGTAGTTTGTTTTGGTAAGAATAAATCTATGCGGTTTTCAAGAATGAGGAATGACCTCGCCAATTATGTCAAGACCCTATTTATCGAAGGGTTGGTCGATGATAATAGATTGTAAAGGAAATTTACTTTCTTTTCTTTCCTCGGGGCAAAGGTATAGCAGAATTTGCTTCTTAGTACGTGTGCATCTTTGAAAAGAGTAGGTCAGTAATATAATGCAGCAAGGCTTTTATAAGTAGTAGTATCATCTCCAAAGGTGACCACCAGTTTGTCCATTGTGTAAACCCTGTAACACTTTGTCAGCATCATGTTTTCCCAAACACCAAAGTAGCATGGAATAATATTTTTTTCTAAAAAAAATTCCATTGATAAGTTGGTATTGGTTCGCTTTTAATCTTAAAGAAAACCTTTTCTTAGATTCTAAATCTAAAGGTTTCATTCCATGAGTCAAAAGATAGATCAAATTAGTGTATTATGAATTTTAAGTGTCGGGGATAACACATACCTGTTGGATATCCTTTGGTTTCCAATATTCTAAACTATTTTCTGATTGTGAATCGATAGTTTGTGTGACCAACTTACATTATCCTTGACCTTAGACAATCTTTGTAGATTAAATTTCTAAAGCATACTCTTGTAATGCAATAACCCAATGAGATATTTTTTCATGGTCTTCTTGAACTGATAGATTTCTAATGGTAGAGTAAGGCACAATTACCTTTGTGTGTGATCTAATTAGAAAGGGTTTGAAATTCTTAATTTATTTGAAAAATACATATGCCCACTTTTCAACAACTAAATATTTTAATTCTGCTCCTTGCAGTCTCGAATTTTTGAATGTTATAACTACTTTTGTATCTTTATCATGTTTCTGTGTTAAAATGGCTACAAAGATTGATCATAAGAAAATGTATATAAAATAAACTCTTTATTGTAATCTTGAGAGAGAAAGGAGAGGGCTTGTATGATGGCTTGTTTAATAGAGTCAAATGCTTTCTTTTCTTTTACACTACACTTGAAAGTTGCATTCTTCTTGATCATGTTTTGTAAAGGCAACATTATTTGAGCAAAGCCAGGAATAAAACATCTTACAAAATTGATTTGAACTAAAAATTATTGCATTGACTTTTTATTATGTGGAAGTGCAGTTTATGAAATGGATTTTACTCTATCAGTGTTTATAATTATGCCATATTTAGAGACAATGAATCTCAAAATTTTACCTTCTATAAGAGAAAAGAATGACTTTTTAGGATTCAAAGAGATACCATGTGTCCTGCATCATTCAAAATTTTGTTTCAAGTCATGAATATGATATTTTCGTCTTTTGGAAAATATAGTAATATTGTCAAGATATACAACAACAATTTATTTATGAATCCTCTAAAATCAATGTCCATCACTCTCTAGAATGTTTCCCTAACATTGATAAGACCAAATGATGTCTTTTAATAAGCATAGGTTCCCCATTTAGTCATAAAAGTTGTCTTTAACCTATCGCTAGGATGAACAAGGATTTGATTGTATCCTAAGAACCCGTGAAGAAATCAATTTTGATCCAACAACAAATTGCAAGATCTTCTCCATGGGAGGAAAAATAAAATTATCCTTTTCAAAATCTTTGTTGAGGTTTCTAAAATCGATATAGATTCTTATATCTCCCTTCTTTTTTCTAACTAGGACCAGATTAGATACCCATTTAGAATGCCTAACCGGAAATATAATATTGTCTTTCAACAATTTGTTTAGTTCAACTATAATTTGAGGCTCAAAATTATGATTATTTTTCTTAATTTTTGTCGGATAGGATTTTATTTGGGTAGCATTGGAATGGCATATTGGATGATTGAGGTATCATAGGTCTTTAGATCATCATAATTCAAGGCAAAGATGTCCTTGTATATTCTAAGAAGGTGAATAAATATGAGGATTTCATTTTGGTGATATTCCAAGCCATATATTTACATTTTGAGGATTGTTGTCTAAACCAAGATTCATGACTCCAAATCTCAAGGAAGAGATTTTAGGTTTACAATTATTAGGTTTTTTAAACATATCCTTGAGATTGTAAAAGTCTTCTAAATTAAGTTTGGATTTGGGAATGGAGCTCTCATATTTGATTTCGATTGATTATCTATTTAACTCTTTGTCATGAGAACCTTCATCGATGATTTGGTCATTATATGTTCCCTCTGAAGTGAGGAAATTTATGATGTCTTCATCATCATTGAAAACTCTCCAGTTGGAGATATTATTGGGCACGAAAGGTCTTAATATGATATCAATCAAAAAATGATATGGGTTGAAGTCTTCAAGTGGGATAATTTTAAAGGAAACGTTTTCTAAGAGATCTACACCTATGTTTTATAATCTTTGGATGGGACTAATATTGAACACGAGAAAATGATAATTCAATTCTTGTATAAGAAATTGATAGTGTTTTAAGTGTCTAGAAACATAGTGAATAATGTTTCTTACATGTTTGATAAAAAATTATGTGTCACCAAAAACTTTTAAATATTTGATATTTAGGCGTATTAATTTTCTTAGTCCCTGTACAAGTGCTCCATACTCAGCAGCTTTATTTGCGCATTCAAACTCAAGTCTGTAGGTGTGCATGTTTTTCTCCCAGTTAGGGTCGATTAGAATGTACCCTGCACATGCGCCATCATTACACTTCAATCCATCAAAATACATAATCCAAAACTAGTCATTTAGTGTTTTATTTACATGAGAGTCTACAATATTTACACAATGAGATGTATTACTTTTCTAAAAAATTGTAATATCTAATGATATAGAATAAGATGAAAAAGGAGATAATTGTGCATTAATATAATTTTGCACAATAATTTCCTAAGATAATGTTGGTAACGTGAAGGGCTCATTTTCCTCTTCCAATTCAGTGACAATGTGCTTCATATGTTTTTCTCGATCAACTCTTATCTAATTTGGATTACCATTATATGGTAACCAAAAGTATGAAAAACCAGTTGCAAAGTAACCCTTTATCATTTCTGATTCGTGTACTTAAGAGTAGACCATAGGACTCAAGGATGTCATCTACTACAATATCAATTTTCTAAGACAATTTAGGCTGGGGAATCTAATCTAATTAAGACATATTTCAATTCACCTGAATTTAGTTTTATCAAGTTGTACAATTTGAGTGGATGATTCCTAGAGCCTGGCATTAATTTTCAAGCAAACAAAATATGCATGATGTTGGAAGAGGTGCTTGAATCTACCAAATAATTATGTACATTTTTATTAAATATTTCAAAGGCCAAGAGGAAAGGTTGAGTATGGGAATTAGATCTATCGCCTATGAAATTATAACTTCTTGTTTCATTTTATTAGAGGGATAAGGTGGCTTCAGCTTAGATTTGGTTTTGGTAGTCACAAAAGTATTGGGTAGGGGAGATTCTGAACTAGCATTCAAAGCATTCAATAAACCATTTTGTTGTTGTTTTAGTTTACTAACTTCATATAGTGAAATATTAGCCTTTTTATTCTTCATATCCTCTATGATATTATATTATATACTATCATAAATTACAAGAGTTTTGGGAGAAGATTTATCTAGAGTGGCTCTTTTAGTGGCATTTTGGTGGAGAGATAGGAGTAGGAGTAGGATTTTTCTTCATTGGAGTAGAATAGCAACTTGTAAGAGAACCTTTATTGGATGGATAAGAATTTTTCCTGACCTAGAAAAATTATTTTAACCTAGTAGATAAGTTAAGAATCTACCCAGAGTGGTTTGTGTAATGCTGAAGAGGAATCAACAAATATATCCCAAGTTCACTCTTACACAAGCAATCAGTTTTTACACTCATACATGATACAATAAGAAGAGGGTTTGAAGGTTGGTACCAGGAACAATCACAAATCAGTGAATTATTTTGGGCCTAATGCAAGGAAAGACCCAATCCCAGTTGAATATATTTCTTCTATTTGCCACAAATAAATACCCTACACACATACACCACCAACCAAGCAAATATTATCCTTCTGCAGAGGGCTTGTCACTCTAAAAACAACATGTCTAAGCAGAAAACATGATCATATCGCAAGTATAATAAGTGAAAATTAATATATTAATCATAAATGGAAAATACGCAAGATAATAAACCCAACAAATAAGCTCCTCTCCTCCAACTTGTAATTTTTCTTCCTTCTCCCAATGTAGCAGACCTCCTGTGCTATAATACGAATACTATATCTAGTCCCCTTTCCTCTTGGTGAGATTATATATGTTCATTCTATCCTCCAGGAGAATGTATATAGATGCCTAGGGGATTGATAAGTTAGGAAAATTCTACAATAATGTGCCCCTAGCAAACTCATACGCAAGTGGGTCAAGTTAATCTCCTTGGGAATGACAAACTCTAGAAACTTTTTTCTCAATTAAGATATTTTTCTCAATTCTCTCAATTATGAAATTATTATTATTTCATAATTATAAAATTTTGACAAAATATTTATTAGAAATAACTCAATTATGTAATTCCACCCTTTTAACATGGAATAAATCCCACATAAGTAAAATAAAAGGTGAAATGGGATGCATTCTAGCCAACAACTGAGGTAATTTGAACTTGGGTCTCTCTTACTATAATGGAGTGGAAAATAGGTTTATAACATATAGCCCCTAATTCATGAGGTTAGAAGAGAAACTGGTGGTCAAAATGCATTACAATAAAACTCAAATCTCAAAATGGGAGGAAGTAACCAAGATTGTGAAGTTGGATCGGAGGAACTTAAGTGTTTGAGTCTCAAATTTGTTGATAACATCCTCAAGGCAGGCATACCCATGCTCATCATAAAGAGAAAACTTAACATGGACACCAAACATACACTACAGATCCATGACATGAAATGCTGAGACATGGCCATGTACAATACATAGTGGATCCACATGACCAATCATGAAAATAGCATTTCCACCATCAAACATAATGTGGATCTATGTCATAATATACATCAGTAGGAATATGGACATATAAGACAAGAGCTACCCTAGAGTAATCCTCAAAGTACATGAATTATACATAACTCCAACACAACCTAGGAAGGGTGCCATATAAGAGTGAGATGTCCCTAACCCAGGGTCTTCTACAAAACCCCAATGGTGTGAATCTACAACATGCAAATAGATATGTTGATGTCGGGCATGGTAGAAATTGTCTGATTACCGGTCAATGAGGTGTACCATTAACAGATGTGAGGGGATCTACCAATGATGAAAATGGACCCCAATGTACCTAGCATAGTCCAGTAAGTGTGAAGATATGAGTTGAAGTTAAACAATTGCAGACTCAGTCGATCAAGAGTCAATAAGGAAAAACCACTATCGATTGTGGGGAAGTCTGCCACAAATGGCTGCAAGCTCCAAGGAACTATTGGTTCCTATATCAATATCCAGGATAATGAGCTAAAGTCAACATGAGAAGATTATTTGAAGGGGGTCCTTGAGGCATCCCCCATCAATCAACACAGAACTGACTGAGAGATGATGTGAAGGGATGAAGTCATGAAATTACAAAGTACAACTAGTATAGGAATGGTCGACACAAAAAGCCAAACGAGGATTGTATATGGTTGACACATGTTGAGACTTCCCTTAAACACATAACGACATGACACAAAAGTGACTTGGCAGCATGACTAATGAGCACATATGATATCGTGCAACAACACAGGAGGCATTGAAACATGCTCCATCATGAATGGAAGAGTAACTAGCTAGAGGAGTAAATATACTCATATGTATGGTACAGATCCTAGGTAAGCTAAAACCTAGATGTGAGATAATAGATCAAATAAATGACATGTTTAAGGGTGACATGACTAACTTTGCCATTTTGTTGACTAATAGAAATAAGGAGTTCCCTTCCCATTTTCTATTTTTAGTCTCCTTCATGGTTTAATGAGAATGAAAGAGAAGAAAAGTATGCTCAATAGTTTCCTTTTTCATAAGTTTTAATGAGGATGAAAAATATATGAAAGTACACTTATGCCCTTCTCATAGTTTAACGAGCTTGAGAGTGGAAAAGAGATCACTCATATAATTCCAATTTACTTAAAGAGAAGGAAAATACATAAATAACTTGGCATTTTCATATAGGTTTTATGAGCACAAAAATATGGGAAAAAAATCTTAGGATTTTGATAATTTTAACAACGCATGAAAATAATACCAAAATGAATGTTTTCATTGTTTAACAAGGATGAAAACAACACTAAAAGAAGTTCAGTCTCTTTTAGGGTTTAACGAGCATAAGAATGGCATAAAGGAACCTCATCCTAGAGGAACAAGTGATATAAGGGTAGCAACTAGTTTTGGTATGATGGAACCACTCAATGCATAAGAAGGTAGAGAGGTTGCCAAAGAATACCACTCATCACAATGACCCATCCAAGAAAGGGTAAAATACCAAGTGAAAGTGATTGATAGGCCAAGAAAATGTTGACATTCGTGCCAAAACAAAACCAAGGATCATCCTACAAAAATAGGCTAATAAAATGTAGTGATCATGATGGATAAAGTGTGGAATCCTCTTGGGGTAAGGCTAGAAAGTGATGAAGAAGAGTAGATGAGGCTCATATTTGTCATGGTGGGTCAAAAGGAGGAATTCTAAAAAGAGGAAAAAAAATGATATTGCATGGATACCAACATGGAACAAATGTTTTAGGCTAGGCCCTCCATGACCAGGTAGGTTCTACTGTCAATTTACAATGTGCATAAAAGCGAAAGGCTAATGCTGCAACTTGATGGGGTCAGACCTAAGGAAAAATGATGGCATTGATGACCAACAATGCAATAAAAAAGTCGATATGTGACCTAAACATGCATGTCACATTCATAGAGAAACACACCTAAGGTCCAATAGATGTCTCAATAAAAATGTGCCCTATCTTGTAAAAACCATTTAGAAAGACTAGACCCATGGTTAAATCACATAGTGAAAGAAAAGAAACATGGATTAGGAAAAAAAAGGACCATATATATTTTTTTATTTTTTTGGTTTTATAATTTTTTGGCATATATGATGTACTAAAAAATTTCTCACATAACACACCAAACCAAAAAGAGATAAAAATGTCACACTCCTATGTATAATATGTACAAGTGTAAATCAGTCTAATAGGTCACGTCAAGGTGTGCCCACTATCAGGCATAGGCCAAGGATTTCCATACATGAACTCATGGAGGAGTGGAGGACCATATGGCACACCATGATGGGTCCATGCCATGGAAAGTTCAACTGACCAATTCCTAAAGGTTGACGATACCAAGGAAAACCTAGAACCATAGTGTTATCAAGAATGACCCGAGGACATACAAGGTGAGTGGTATCGTGAGCTAGTGGAGTTCCTTAACAAGCAATATCAAGACATAAAGGGGGTACAAGACACTCATTGATAGGTGGAAAGGATTTGGAAAATTCATTGAAAAATTCAACATTAGAAACCCAAGACTTAATTTGATCCATGGGTGGCATTTCTAAGGAGGGTCAAGGAGATGCTCCATGGGTCAATTCAAGATTTTGTTTTCTATTCTCTGCCTTTTCCGAGGCAGTGAGAATAGAGGTATAATCTCCCTGGGATGATCAATAGGTGAATCCATGACCTCCAATATGACTTTTCGATAAGAAGACTCGTCGTTAAGGAGTCGCGTGGAAGAGGCAAACTGATGGCCCATGTGGGAAAAGGATCTTGATCATATTCCATATTGGGATGCAGTTACTGATGGGACTGTCAAAGAAACTATTTCTTCCACTAAATGTGGTGTAATCTTACCATGTTTATCTACGTCTATAGAAGAAGACACCACCCAAGGGTCAAAATACAAATGGACTCCACAGGTGAAAAAAGAGATAATGTGCATAGGATCAGTGTTAAAAGAAGAAGGAATGTTGGGCAGGGCTAAAGGAAAGATATTGATAAGTGATGAGTTTTTAAACAATCCCACGCAAACACTCTCATAGCTGCTAGTGTTATCTCCAACAGATGGAATAGAAGTACCCATAGTGGTAGACTTGGTTGAAGGTATGTAGTAATCTATCTGATCTATCGTGACAATATTTTCTTCATGCGGTAAGTGAAGCACATGAAACATTGAAGACACAATAACACACATGGGATAAAACTAGATATGGCCAAGGAGAAAATTATAATATAAGGGAGCATCTACAACTCCAACATCAACATAGGTAGTCTTCCCCTCTAGCTCAATGGTAAACTTTGGAAGAACCTCCTGAGGCACAAAATGGTGTCTGTTAAAGGCTTTTAGAGTAGTACAAGACTTCATGAGTGATAGAGACCCAAGAGATTTCTAACATCATGCTAACATAACACAAGGGGAAGACCCTTCTTCCACCAAACTACGATATATATCTCAATTAAAGATGCACATTGTGATTTGAAAGGAAACCTGGTGGGAGATTCTATGATTAGGAGCATCAACACCAAAAGTAATCTTATTAGACTTGGAGGGATCCATCCCTCCATTAGAAATCAACAAGGCCTTGTATTATTGAGGACGGCTCTACAAAACCTCTAGGGAAGACATGGTACATGTTGCTTGGGAAAGGTCCTCAATAATACTGTAGTGTTGGGTAACCCACACATTAAGGTTGTATGTTGACTTTCAGAGTACACCCATAGGTGGGTGATATAGTTGTTCTATAGGATTATCTAACTTAAATTATCTAGGAGAAGTAATAGGGGTTGTTGAGTCCTTAGGAGTAGAAATCGACTCAAGAATGTCATAGTATTTCACTCACATAGTCATGTTAACCTCTTCTTGACAGATAAGGAGTTGTGCACTAGTTCCAACAAGATGAAATTGTGGCCCCCATGTTGCCCCCTTATGAGTGTTTAGGAGTCTGTGCAACCATTTGTTGTTGTGGTTGGGAAAGGAATGGATGAGTCAATATGGCTAGGTGTTGAGTAGCTACTGGTGGTGTAATAATATGATGGACTTCATCCATATGTGGGCACTCATGAGTTAAATTTTCACTTTAAAAAATCTTTCAAGGGAATTTGATCTTATGACATCATTCACTTGTGCCCCCATCCTGAATAGGTTGGTTTTGTTGATTCTCTTGAGAAGGTTTGTTCTTTTGCTTATTATTTTTCCTCTTTTTCCCAATAGGTTGTTGAGTATTCTTAGGTTATGTGTACTTCACCGTACGAACCTCGACAGACTACTAAAAAGAAGTCGGTGCTTTTTGAGAGCCAAGGGCAGTTTCTAGGGCTTTAAAAGTTACCATCATTTTCCTGAGTTGACTTAATAAATGGCTCATGGTATCAAAGGAAAGAGAACCAATCACTCCATCAAAGTGTGGTCCTGATTTGGTTCGTTGTGGGTTTTTTGAAGGGTGAGGAGCATTGGGAAGAATATTGTATAATGTGCCCATCTATGAATAAATTAGATCAATATGTTGAGCATGCAAAATGGCTTGATCCTTTGTAGTCTCCCCAATCAAAGTGACATCTTGGGTGATTTGAGCGCAAAGGGATCAGGTGAACTAGTCTCTAAGAACATCGTTAAGAGCCTAATTTGCACTAACCTCTTGCGTCTTTGCCACTGATGGATATGATCAAAAATGTGGGTGGCATCATCATGTTTAAATTTTGTTAAAAGGCCAGTATTGATATCCTGCCTTGTAGGTAGCTGAAAATTATTAAGGAAAGTACTAGCCATGGAAGCAAAGTTACTATAGGATGCTTAATCTAGTTCGATGTAACATTTAGAGGCATCCCCTATTCGATTTCATTGGAAAAGTATCAACTTCACATAATCACCCACCAAATAATTAGATGAACACTATAAATGGAAGGTGGTGATACGTGTCGAAGGATTTTCACGAGGTTCCCCTCAAACTTAGGAATATGATATGGTAACTTAGTCAACATTGATGCATGGGGGCATTGGTCAATTTATCCAAATCATGCAAATCAGTAGGTGTGAGAAAAGGAATTTGTAACTAACCATATCAATCATAAGGGTCATAACCCCCAAACAGACCATAAGGTCCCACTATATCGTAGTGAAAGGCAGAAGAATTAGGACCATGGTTATATTTTATCCTAGAATGTTAGATTTCAGACTTGAAGATCATGAAGACATTTGAAATAATGAAACATCTGCAAAATCTCAATGGGGATGGTGACATTGAGTTCAACAGAAGTTGATTTCCTCTAATCAGGCAGATTAGTTCTACCAACTCCTCTTAGGTTCAACATCTCAAATATAATTCTCTAACCCTAACTTAAACTCATTTAATTATTCACTTATAATAATAATTAGTAATATTCAAAATAAAGATAAGATACAATTATAAACATACAATATAATAATAATTGATATTAATAATGACATCATTAAATTCATCATTAATATAGGTATCATTAATTAACTTTCATCAACTTCTTAATTCAATTAATATTCATTAATTTCAATATTCGTAACGTTTAATTTATATTCATCATTATTAATTTATTACTATATAAATTAAATTATTAGTAAGAGTATTAATAATATTACAATAACTAAATAAATCTAATAATTAATAAAATTTAATAATTAATAATATTATTGAATCAAATTTAATAATATTATTAATGTTGGATCTGAGACTTTTGTGATCCATATTGTAGATAAATGTCTTTCGGATTAATCACATCATTAAGATTTGTCGATGTTTCGAACCAACTAATGTGGTTCATCCTTAGGACAAGGTGAAAAAACCATACAATCTTCATGAATAAATAGAAAGGATGCATCATTGTGTCCAAGGTCAGTCGTTGAAAACTAGCCGTTGGAGATTAGTTAAATAAGTAAATAAAAAAAATTACAAGGTAGATAGGAATTATTTAATATTCTAAATTTAGTTATAAAATAGATGTTATGAGTACGAATAATAGTAATATATTATTAAGAAAATTAATAAGGGGCGTTAAGAATAAGTTATTAATAAAAATAGTTGTTATATAATATTAAGTAATAAACAAGTTATAAGGTTACAAGGTTATCAGGTTTAGTTCCAACATATTCTATATTATAAAGAGTAAGGTAAAGAGAGGTTAAGAGAAGGTTTCAAACTATTCTAAAAGGGATAGGAATTAATTAATATTATACATTTAGTTATAAATTAGTAGTTAGGAGTACAAATAATATATCGTTAAGAATACTCCATAAATTAATAAGGGGGTTAAGAATATGTTATAAATATTAATAAAAACAGTTGTTAGGAGTTTATAAATAATATTAATTGCTAATAAGGTTTTGATCCAAAATATTATAAAGTATAAGGTAAAGAGAGGTTAAAAGCAGTTTTCAAAATATTATATATTAATCAAGTAATTAGGAGCTTAATAATTGATTCTATATAAGTTTAAAATAGGGTCAAAAAATGAATCAAAATAAAGATAAAGGGATAATATATGTTATAAATATATAAATAAAAAGGGAAAGAGGGAAAAAAAATATAAAAAGGGGAAAGGGACAAGAGGATCATAAGGAGAGGGACGGAATCCAACTCCTACTCAATTTCCAACCATCATCTCTATTGAGATTTCTATCATGCCTCTCAATCTCAATAGTCTCCCTAAGCTTCCTATGGTGGAAATGATCAACCTTAGCAATGACTCTAGATTCCTTAATACAAACATGGTGCTTGGATTTCTCTGCATGCTCAACTATAGCCGATGAGCAGGAACGATTGTGCCTTATGTCTACAGCGTGTCCATGGATCCTTTAGCTAATCGATCAACCTATTTCTCCAATATATGAAATACTGCAGGAACATGGAACTAGGTAAATGCCTTTCATGTCCTTCGAGTTGATAGGGTCTTTAACTGAACCAAGAGAATTTCTAATAGTCCTTAGAGGCTTGAACGAAGAGGAAACATTAATTTGTCTAAGGATATGGGCAATCCTATCATTGGTCCCTTGAATACACTGGAGATGAACCTTGGAGATAGGATCAACATGAGCATTTTTAACTCTTGATTCTTTACAGGCTCTTTGAAAGGCCTTGAGTCTATGAGTTTTGTTGTACCCATTATTTTTAAGAAATTCAAGGAGATGAGATTTCTCTTGGTCTAGGTGGTTTTCATTAGAGATTATTAGAGCATGGGTAGCAAGGGTGTTGAGAACACCAAATTTCTGAATAGGAAAATGATGAGAACTAGCATGAAGATATTGTTCCATGTGAGTTTTTTTGCGAAAAAAAATTGGTTATAAATGGAACCATCATCCATTATATAGAGGCGAATGTCAAGGAAAGGAAGGCATTCGTCCACCTCAACTTCCATCGTGAACTTGATGGATTCATAATGGGAATTAAGGTGGTTCAGAAACAAATCCTTCTCACAACCATGGGGCCAAATGATGCAAGTGTCATCAACAAACATCTTCTTAGGGCGAAATTGAGTTGAGGCTAAGCCCTTGGTCTCAAAATATTCCATAAATAGGTTAGAAACAATAGGGGAAAAAGGGGAACCCATTGCAACACCGCAGGTTTGCTCATAGCAGTCACCCTGGAAATTGAAGAAAGTCGAGGTGAGGCAGAGGCCAACCAATTTGGCAGTGTCCTCGTCAGTGATCTGACTTATGACATCAATGGCCTCTTGAATGGGGATTTTGGTATATAAGGAAACAACATCAAAACTAACAAGAAAATCCCCGGGGTCCAGCCCTACATCATTCCATTCTTTAACAAAGGACATAGAGTCCTTAACATAGGAATTAGTTTGACCCACAAGAGCCTTGAGCTTAAGAGCTAAGAATTTAGCAAGAAGATAACTAGGCCCACCTATTGTGTTAATAATAGGTCTCAAGGGGGACCCAGATTTATGAATCTTAAGAAGGCCATAAATTATATGGGTGAGGGAATTGCTTTTAGTGATCTTTCTAGAAAGAGGATTAAGAGATAGATTCGACTTAATGGTTGTCGCTACATCCTTAGAAAAAGACTTAATGGGATTCTTTTTAAGCGTGATGTAACAGCTACTATTAGAGAGATGGTCAATCATTTTGTTGACATAGTCAGACTTATCCAAAATGTAGACGGCCCCACCTTTGTCATCTTTTAGGATGACAATGTCAGGGTTCTCCCTTAAGGCTTTAAGGGTGAGAAACTCAACTCTGCTAAGGTTTCTTTTGGGAGGCTTAGCCTTCTTAAGAACAACAACACAATATTGTCTAATCCCCTCCTTGACATTATCTGGAAGGTGTTGGGTCATGGAAGAGGTATACATTTACTATTAACTTATTATCCTTTTCCTTTATTTCTCATCCCTTCTATATCTCAATGCGCTAATATATTACGAAATCATGGTAAGAAATATAGAAATTATTTACAGTTATGATTTGGCTAATTATCATCCTTATTTATGCAATAAAGGACAAAAAGGGACAATTGTTGTTCCCTAACTAAGGGACAGCGAAAAAGAAACAAGCTAAGGAAGGAGGTGGCAGTTTCAGATACGTCCAAAAGCCAATCAGCTGGATCAGTGCAAGAAGGGAAAAATGTCTGAAGTTAGAAAATTGTGTGAATCCCTCAGGATCGAGAGATCCTGAGGGATCACTTTTATCATCTATCTCTTTTTACCCCTTTCTCATTGTAAAAGGCAACGATTGTAAGCAGGAGGGGGACAATTACTGTTATTATTATTGTAATTCTCAATTACAAAATTTCGTTGTAGCGAAGAATGCAGATAAGTTGTAATACTCTTTCATGATTAATATATAAGAGGAGTTGTTGTTCCTTTCCATTTATCTAAAGTAAACCTGCAATGTACACTAGTGGCTAAGGGCCTGGCTTCCGATGGAATTCACTGCTTCACCTCTATCATATATTTTTGTTTCTTGCAAGTGTGACAATTGATAGTTTATTGCTTTTTGCTATTATTATTTCGTTGTTGTTCCTTACTTATTTGCATTGACAAAATAGCTCTGTTTTATATAATTTACAACATTATTGTTTAAATTAGTTTCCTTTCGCTTTGGAGTGAGTTTCCCAGATAAATATCCTGCTCAATGGAATCAAATATAATGGGAATTATCTATTGCTAGTTAGTCTCTTAGATTGATGTCATCATTGTTTTCCAGAGTAGTGTGTTTGATTTAAATTCAATCAATTTCTAAGAGAAGAGTTATCATTGTTGCACTCTTAATTGATACTGTTGTTACTTGAATTATTGTTGTTAGTTGTAGGATTTGATTCCATTGAAGGATTGAGTTTTCTTTTAATTGTGATTAGAATTTACTTGTTCCATCCATTTACTTTTATATTTAAAAGATCTATACTACAATTAGAAGCATCACTCTCTGAGTTAAATAACCGCCACATACTATGTACACACTTGAAATAGAAAGAACAGCTTGGATTGATAATTAATGTGAAGATAATTAGGAGTTAAAAAGGCACCTTTTATCACTCAACATTTTGGTGTCGTTGCCAAGGAGAGTGTAGCCATTTTTAAGGAGTAATGTACAGCTAATGATTGTCGTTGAAGAAGAATTGGGTTTTGAAAACAAAAGGTAAGAACCTACATAACGAGCAAGTAAAGTGCTTGCTCCTCCACCCGCTTCTCAGCCCAATTACAGAAATCTAAAATAGGTATTTGCTACTTGGGAGAGAATTGGGTATTAAAAACGAAAGGTAAGAACTTGCATACAGAGCACATAAAATGCCTGCTCCCCCGCCTGCTTTCCAGCAAAATTTTTAAGAACTTAGGGTAGAGGTAAATATTTGAATTGTGTGTATGACTAAGAAGAAAAAAAACTAAAAATAATCCAATTCCACTACCCAAACCCGACAAAGCTAAGGGGCTGGTGACCCTTGTACGATCAACTTTCATAGATGACATCATAAAGAAAGCCGAATCTTAGCCATCAGTAGGTCCTAGAAAAGTTTCTTCCAGACAACCTATTGTCTCCCTTTGGGCCACAGGCTCACCATCTATAGCCTTCGCTGAGGTCCACAGCAAAACAGAAGAGATTGAGCAGAATTTTCAAGAAATTGAAAATTCTCACCCAATTTCATTACAAGAAGGGAATTCTAGTAATCTTCATGAAGGAGGAGGAGAAACAGTGGAAACATAGGAGCCAAGATCCCCTCAGGTAATAATTCAACTAGGAACACTCAGCATCCCAGATAGAGGGAGTGTTGTTAAGTTCATTCATGAAGAGGCATGGGAAACAGAGGAGACAAGATCCCCCCAGGTAGTATTTCAGCAAGGAACACTCATTATCCCAAACCAGGGGAGTGTTGTTAAGCTCATTCCCACCCCTTCTAGTCATCTTAGCAATAACTCTCTAGATATCCCAAAAGGGTATTGGCACATATTTTATCAAATGGCCAACAACCCACAAACACCTCAGACCTCCACATTGCAGTATCCCATTGTTGACACAGCGGTCAACACACCTATGAAAGCCATCCCTCTCCAAAATATTCCTACCTTTCATGGGCTAACATCAAAGGATCCAGACGCATTCCTATTTGAGTTTGATGTATTGTGTCGGGGGTATGATTATACCACCGACCCCCAAAAACTAAATTTGTTTCCCTCTACATTGAAAGGAGTAGCCTTGCAATGTTTTATGGGATTAGGTGGAGGCACAATAAATGATTAGGAACAAATGAAAACCGCTTTCCTAAAAAAGTACCAGGACTATTGCAGATCTAGGGAATTGAAAGACGAAATATTCCAGATGGTAGCAAGACCAAGTGAAACATTAGAAGAATATGTGGAACAACTTCAATATAAACTCCAGAGATCTCCCTATGCAACTCTTCCTTTACCTGATAATGTGCTGAAAACTACACTAATTAAAGGGATGAAAGAACAATGGATAGAAACATTAAATATTATAGGTAAAGGTGATATATATCAGGAGAATTATGCTAGCATCATTAATTTGAGTATCAAGTTTTCAAGAGGCAGCATGAGATTGAAGCCAGTGGAATGCGACATGACCACAAGGGACAACAAAATCTCTAGTGGAGGTATAACTCGAGCAGAAATTGACAACCTGCTAGAGGATTTCAAAACTGATATTTTAGGGACTATGACAACGCAATTGGATATTATGCAAGACAAACAAAAGCAGGTAGAAGCATAACAAAACTTGGTTATATTCTATCCTAGATGTAGAAAGAAGCATAGTCATAAAGAGTGCCTGCTGGATATGGTACAAACTTGCGCCATATGTACAAAAGATCATGCTACAAAAAGCTACCCATCACTCCCAAGGCTAAAAGTAGTCTATAAGGAGGCAGAAGAAGATACAGAGCTAGTCTACCTACTAAATCAGTGTCGCCAATGGCAACCACGACAAACAAGTACGCCGACTGATCCATCCTCTTTTTTTCAAACACCGCAATATAATTCACAACAATACCCGGGAACCATGTGGTAGAACCAACTATATTTTTCTAGTTGGTCACAACAACCATTCCCTATGCCACCTTGGCCCAACCAATCAAATCAAAATAACCATTGGCCAAATTCCTCTTACTTCCCATCATTTTGGCAAAATAATGCATATCAATCCCAATGGCCACCCTCAACTTCACAGAACCAATACTGGCAGTCAAGCTGGCAAAGACCTACAAATCAGTCAGTAGGAACAATACCCCTACCTCAACCCACACTACCAGCACCCTACACATTGCAACAAAACCCTCAAACCAACCTACGACCACAACTCCCAACCCAACCCAACCCGAACCCCAAAAACGGACTGGTTCAATCAGTGCAAATTATTGAAGGACTAGAGCCAGAAACTGAGTTAAGGGAGTGCAACGAACTTCAATTAAGATTTGGGTGGATAATAGAATCAGAGGGGGATAAAAACAAACAAATTTAAGATTAGTTACTTGTAGAACAAGCACCACAAGTGGAGGACATGGTTAAATAGAAAACTCATGATCAAATGATCACCTCCTCTCCTCCATTCCTAGAAAGATTAATCATACCCAACCCAATAGAATACCCTAATTTTGATCTTTCGGGAGAATTGAAAAATTTGTGTATAAAAATACCACTCCTCCAGGCTATTCAGGAAATTCTGATATATGCAAAACTATTAAGGAATTGTGTATGAAAAATTCAAAGAGGAAAATAAAAACAAACCCAACTGTCCATGTAGTCAGTACCTTATCTGATTTACTATCAAGAAGAGAAACACCTGAAAATATGAGGACCCAGGAAATCCTATAGTCATTGTGCAAATATATGGATGCTCCTTCCCCAATGCATTAGTCGATTTAGGAGCAGCAATCAATATTCTTACAACCACAACTTGTCAAAAGCTTGGCATTACATCCTTGGACCCAACCACGACCTTGTTGGAACTAGCTGACCGATCAGTAGTCAAACTAGAAGGCACATTACAGGATGTAATGGTGTCAGTAGACTCCTAGGAATACCCTGCAGAATTTCTGATCATCAACCCTAGAAACTGACTCGATGGACATCCCCTAATTCTCGGTAGACCTTCGCTAACAACCGTGAATGCTTACATAAGTTGTCGAACAGGTAGCATGACTATAGCAAGAGGAAGCAATCTGAAGAATTTAGCCTTATATCCTCCAGCTTAGCCAAGTTTAACAATAATCAAAACCAGAAAACAACCTGTATCATATCTAATTGAAAACATTAGATCACCGCTAACCATAGAAGATGCTCTCGAATTTAAGGATCAAACGAAAGATGACATCATTAACACTCACATTAACCAACCAGATGTTTTATCCCATCTAAACTGTCACATGATCGAAGCAACCCTCGATAACAACATAGAAGAAGACCCCCTAAAAGATATTAACGATCAATCAATACCAACAACTCATGTTTATAACAGCAAAACCATAGAAATTGAGCCAGGAAAAACTTTGAATATTAACAAAAATCTGACTGCTGACCAAGAGCAAAAGCTTGTTCAACTCCTGAGAAAATATAAAGAGGCCTTTTCATGGGATTACCTGGACATGAAAGGGATTGATTCCCAATTGTGCATGCACCACATTTATATAGAGAAAGATGCCAGGCCCATTCGACAACCTCAACAAAGGTTAAATCCTCATCTTAAAGATATTGTTAAAGTTAAACTACAAAAATTGTTAGATGTGAACTTCATCTACCCCATATCTGATAGCAAATGGGTCTCTCCATTAGTAGTGGTGCCGAAAAAGAATAGAAAGTGGCGTATATGTGTTGACTATAGAGAGCTTAATAAAGCAACCCAAAAAGACCTTTTTCCCCTTACGTTCATTGACCAGGTCTTGGACACATTGACAGGAAAAAAATTCTTTTCTTTCCTAGATGGCTTCAATGAATACAATCAAATTCAGATTTCCCCTAAAGATCAGGATAAGACTACCTTTACCTACCCTTGGGGAACATTCCCTTACAGGGTCTTACCTTTTGGGTTGTGCAATGCACCTGCCACATTTCAGAGGGCTATACTCAGCATTTTTTCAGATCTGATAAATGAAGGGCTCAAGGTATACATGGATGACTTTACACCTTACGGAGATGACTTTGAGCCAGCATTACAAACATTAGAGAAAGTTCTGCAAAGATGCATTGCCACCAGACTTTGTTTAAGCCATGAAAAATGCCACATGATGATGACCGAGGGCCTCGTCTTGGGTCACTACATCTCAGCAGCTACAATACAGGTAGATCCAACAAAAATTCAGATAATTCTTTTAATACCTACCCCTTCCACACAAACTAAGGTACGTAGTTTCTTGGGATTTTTTGGCTATTATAGAAGATTTATAAAGAATTTATCTCAAATTGTTGCACCACTATATCATTAATAGGAAATATTGATTTCATTTGAACTGATAAATGTGACAGCGCTTTTGAAGATCTAAAACGGCTTGTATCAATAGCCCCAGTGTTATGGGGCCCAAACTAGGATTTGTCATTATGATGCTTCAGACACAACCATTGGGGCAGTTCTCGGGTAGGAGGAAGATAAAAAGCCATATGCAATATACTATATTAGCAAAAATGTATCTCCTACTGAATTAAATTATATTGTTAGAAAAAGAATTTTTGGCTGTAATCTATGCTATCAATAAATTTAGACATTATATAACAGGATACCCTGTGGTTTTATACACTGATCACTCTCCTATTAAATATCCAGCCAGTAAACCTATTACAAATGGAAGAGTGACAAGATAGTTGATTCTTTTGCAGCAATTCGATATCACTATCAAAGATCGACTAGGAAAAGAAAATCCAATAGTAGACTTCCTTTCACGAATGCCAAAGACAGATGACTCGGCAGCAGTAGAAGACCAGTTTCCTGATGAACATTTATTTTTTGTAACTATAAAAACACCGTGGTACGCAGATGTCGCAAATTACTTGGCAGTAGGAAAATTACCCAAGCACCTGACATCTAATGAAAGAAAACAAATAGTATAATGCAGCACATGATTCTCTTGGATCAGGGGCTATTTATTTCATACAGGAGTTGATATGCACATTAGAAGATGCATCAGGGAAGATGAAGTTTTTGACATTCTGAAAGCGTGCCATGATGGGCTGTGCAACGAACATTTTGCAGATCGCAAGACTGGTCACAAAGTTTTACAAATGGGCTATTATTGGCCTACCATTTTTAAAGATGCCAAGAAGTTTGTCCAGGCATGTGACAGTTGCCAAAGAATGGGACACCCCGGGAGATCTGATGAGATGCCCCTACACCCACAGATAGTCAATGAACCTTTTGAGTGATGGGTGTTAGACTTCATTGGTCCAATAAACCCATCCTCTAATCAAAATACATATATATATTAGTTGCAATAGAGTATGTAACTAAATGGGTGGAGGCAGAGGCACTACCAAGGGCAACAGAGGATTCGGTAATCCACTTTCTTTTCCAACTATTCGTGCAATATGGCTTGCCTAGAGAGGTAATTATGAATGGAAGACCACAATTCATAGGCCATAAGACCGCTGCAACATTAAAGAATTATCATATCATGCACAGAATCACGACTCCATACCACCCATAGGAAAATCGCCAGGTAGAAAGCACCAATAAAGTGATTGAGACAATACGCATAAAGACAGTTGCATCACATAAACATGACTAGGCTACACAATTACTAGAAGCCTTGTGGGCATACCGTACGACGTGGAGAAATACCAAGGGATATTCCCCATACCAACTAGTGTTTGGCAAAGAACCTACCTTCCCAATTGAATTTGAAATCCAGACATTGAGGATAGCTCAGGAGGTAGGCTTGGACTTAAACAAGGCACAGATTAATAGGCTATATCAAATCAATGAATTGGATGAAATCTGGCTATCAGCTCTTCAACACATTGCACTGATCCAACAGTAAAGAGCGAAATGGCATGATGCCCTTATTAAAAAGAAGATCTTCCATGAAGGAGATTGGGCACTCTTGTATGATTCTAGGTTCCAGGATTTCCCCAGAAAACTCCAGACTAGATGGTTAGGACCTTATGAGATACAAAAGGTGCATGATAATGGCACCATCACATTAGCCACTATTGATGGGTCTGGCTATTATTTTAAAGCGAATGGACATCGAGTACGACTTTATCACAAACCTCTTACCAAGGAGTCCTTTTGCCAGCAGTTATGGGAAGATTCCACCATATAGATTTTGGCTGAAGAGGGAAACCCGTCCTCAACATCATCTTGGTGAATAATTCATTTCTTTTTTAAATTTGTACATAAAATTTTTCTTTTTTATTTTGATTGAATTTGCTTGTATATACTGTAAATAAACTCTTTTTTTCTTCTTTTGATGTTCCCTCTAAGGAACAGCTATTGTTTCCTCCAAAGAACAGCAGTCGTTCCCTCTAAGGAACAACAATTTTTTGTACAGATTTTCGTGTTGTTCCCTTTAAGGAACAGTTTTTGTTCCCTCTAAGGAATAATTGCCATTCCCTTTAAGGAACAATAGTTCCGTGTGTACTTGTTTTTGTTGTTCCATTTAAGGAACAACTATTGTTCCCTCTAAGGAACAACTATTGTTCCATTCAAGCAGCAGCCGTCTCCAGTATATTTGATTTTCGTGTTGTTCCCTTTAAGGAACAGATGTTGTTCCCTCTAAGGAACGGCTATCGTTCCCTTTAAGGAACAGCAATTCCGTGTGTACTTGTTTTTGTTTTTCCCTCTAAGGAACAACCGTCATTCCATCTAAGGAATAGTTGTTGTTCCATCTAAGGAACAGCAGTTCCCTTTAAGGAACAGTTGTTGTTCCCTCTAAGGAACAATAGTCGTTCCCTCTAAGGAACAATAGTTTCGTGTGTATTTTCTTTTTGTTGTTCCCTTTAAGGAACAATTGTTGTTCCCTATAAGGAACAGTTGTTGTTCCCTCTAAGGAACAACAGTTTTGTCTATATCTGCTTTTTGTTGTTCCCTCTAAGGAACAGTTGTTCTTCCCTTTAAGGAACAACAATTTTGTTTGGGTTGGTTTTAATGTTGTTCTCTCTAAAGGAACAACAATTTCATTTGTATCTATTTTTCCGTTGTTCCATCTAAGGAACAATTGTTGTTCCCTCTAAGGAATAGCAATTCGGTGTGCAGTTTTGTTTCTTTTACTGTTCCTTCTAAGGAACAACTATTGTTCCCTTTAAGGAACAACACTCTTTGTGAAAGGTTTTCTTTAGAAAATAAGCACCTTGTGAATATTATTTCACTCTCGATGATCCTCTATAGGGCAAGAATACAAACATATAGGTAAGGATACAAAATCTGAGAGTTATTGGAACAAGAAAATTGAATATTATCATCTTTGATGAGATTGCTTTGTATTGATTAAAAAAGGGAAGGACACAACCATATATATCACTTTGTTGTCCTTATCTTCACTATAAATCAAATTGATTGATTATTTGTACCATGTTGGTTCTTCCCTAACCCCTATAATTCTCTTTGCTCATTATCAGTGAATAAGAGTAAGGGCATATTTTTTTCTATTGGTATGTTCAGACTTCTTCCACCATCCCTACTCTTAAGGAGTGTTGAGCCACCCTCTATATATAAATAGGAAGTGTTATCTAAACAAATCATTAAATTGTTAGTATATAAATATAAATATATATATATATATATATATATATATATATATACTAACAATTTGATGATTTGTCAGATGGACAATAGGGGGTCTCATCATGAGCCAACCTACCATGATCATAAGGAAGTAGCGAAGTGGAATTCCCACTATGGCCACCACACCAGGGATATGATCCAATGGATGCATCAGAAAAATAAAGTCCTTGGAACAAGAGATCTCATCACAAGTCGGCCTGCCCACTTTTTGCTTCTCCCTAGTGAATGGCATTGTGATTCATCTGGTCACCAAGCCAGCACAATGGCCTCCATTCTAGCATCATAAGGCACTTTCCTAATTATACATAACGGAAAATGGTTCCAAAGGGCAAAAAAGAAACTATGACAAGCTTATAAACACTTGTGGGCAACAGAAGTTCTGCTGATGGTATTGGAGTCATATTTTCAACACCGATAGTGATTATAACTCTGATATTCTTTATCTTTACTACAGAGAGATTATGTTCCTAATTCATTTTTTAACCTTTATGCATGAGAGATCTTTTAAAAAGTTAATCATAGTGGTTTAAGTGAAATAAGGACCACAAAACATCTTTTCCATGTTAGATGTCCTTTCTCCCTTTTTGAATCACCCCACGGCATCTCCACATTTATTCATAATTTTCGTTCTATGCATCGATTTTAGTACCCCGATATTTTTTATGATCCTATTATAAATATGTATACCTTCCCATTTTTACCACTTTTGTACGTCGCCACCAGTACATCATTCCTTCATTTAACCAATTGAAGACGACCTATCATTTTAAGGGGGCGAGGGTGACTCCCAAAGCACTCATGCATGTGTGTCAGCCCCTTATTTGGTTATACCGGACTATATGACAGTCCATAATAGCAAGTCTTTAACGGTATCTATGCCGAAAAAGTATCATCCGATATTAACAATTTGTTGTTCCATCACTAGCTCTGTATATTGTTGTGTTACCTGTGTTAAGCTAACAGTGTGTACAATTCAGGAAAATGGGATGAAGAACAGTGCGCAGGGAGCCGCTGATACTAGCTGTTTCTGATGCCGCCAGAGAATTCTAGTCCAATCTAGATGGGTTGCATATTTCACACGAATGCAGCAACCCAATGAAGCCATTGCTATCGAATTCTTACAAAATTTACAGAATGAACATTCTACGATAAGAGGAAGGCAAATTATAGTGACAGACATAGTAATAGCTTAAGTGTCTGAATTACCAGCAGTCGAACCCATATGGACTCATAAAAAATTGAGGTTGCAGGATGCTATTGCAGTCTTTCAGGATGAGGGACAGTTACTGATTGTCAAAGGCAAAGGAGTTCGACCTTCATCCCTTGGATAACCATGGACAGAACTAGCCAGAGTCGTTTAGAGCTATATCACATGCGATGGGAGAAAAGATGTGGTAAGGCCACGTCAGCTTAAATTATTAATAGTTCTAAAACAAAAATTTTCTATAAACTTGCCTGTGTATTTGAATTTCTTATTGCATGACACTGCTCGAAGCATTAAAAAATCCCAGCATATAGAGACTATCGTGAGCTACCATTGCTTGATTAGGCTAATAGTAAGTTACAGCCTCACCCAGCAATCGTCAAGTTGGGAGGAATTAGTATTTGTCGTTGAAGGGGGTTTGGCTCTGCTCATTCCTAATCCTAGTCCTAAAAGGAAACGGATTACGCATACCACCAACATTCCCTGCAAACATAGACATTTTGTTAGGACGAAGACGAACTTAGGAATAGGTGAAAACCCTCAGGGAAGTATCACCCAGCCTATGGAATTTTCTAGCTCAGAAAATGAACAGCAATTGCAAATAGAAGGATGGGATGACTGAGAGTCGGAACTTGAGGAGGAAACAAAGCACTCTAGTGAAGAGGAAAGAGCTGAAACAAAACTTCCCTCAACACCAAAAAAAGTCCACCACGAGACTTATTGCATGATATTGAATTGGCCCATATTTTGGCCAATATAAATTAATTTATACAACCCGAAAGCCTACTCAACTTTAACACTGGAACAACTCAATTGGAAGAAAACTCTGGCCACAATAGGAGTCCAGAAAATGTAATTTGTGAAGTAGAAACAGGAGAAAAACCCACCCAAGAAGAGGTGAACCAATTTAGTAATACACCTCCAAGAGAACCCAATCGATTTGGTTTAAATACAGAGGATGTGAGCCAAATAGGGGAAATAGAAACAAGCCAAGGTAAGGACACAACTCTTGCAGAGAAAAGCCTAGATGAGCAACTGAGCTCTCTAAGAGAAGAAACGATTAGTGGAACAGTTGTTCCTCCCGAAAAGAAGAAAAACAAAATTAAAAATTTGAGAAAGGAACAGTAGAGGTTGTAGAAGTTAGTAAAAAGACTCAGGCAAAAGATAAGGGCATTAACAGCAGGGAAAGTCCCAAAAAAAACCCCAGAAACAATAAATGCAGCCATTCAAACTGAATTTCATGATACAAAGGTTACTAGGACTCAAAATGAGCCCATAATCACTCAAATTGTTGAGGAACAACATGCAATTGTTGCATAAGCAACTGCCCAACAGAGAGTATACATTTCTGTAACTTAGATGTTTAAATGGAGGTGGTACCCTCCGATAGCACAGCCACCCAGACGGAAGGATGGACAGTCCATAATAAAAGTACACAAACTATAAGCATTCAGTCCCATAATAAGAATACACAGACAGATGTTCAAGCCAAAGATATTATGACAAGCAACGACCCTAGTATAGTAAATCTTCAAGAAAATCTAGCACTGGCTTGGCTTACCATGGAAAGGCTTGAGGAAGAAACTGTCCCCAAACAGAGATATTAGGAATTATAGAGGCAAGTGCGGGATATGAATGTGTCAGAAAGTGAGACCTTCGATAAATGCCAAAGGGTAGAGGAAAGAATTGAGAAGATAAAGCTTATATTGGAAAAGGCCAGGAGTCAAATGGATACTATTTGCTCCTTATATACTGACATATTGGCATGCAGATCTCCTGCCAATAACTATGCCCTATTTTTTATGGAAAGATACTTACAGTTGAAGATCAAAGCTGTCAAAGCTAGAAAACCCATAGAATTGAAAACCATTGAGGATTTCATAAACTGTTGTAAACATCATAGGGTCAAAGTACAGAGGTTGCTGTGTGAATTTTATTTACACAATGTTGTTAACCAATTGAAATGGTTCAAAGCTCACAACACATTCTAGAGGCAGGAAAATGGACTAGACCTTTGGGTTAGGGGTGAACCAAAACATCCGTTACAAATTTTGGCCAATCAAAAAAATTTTGATGAAGAGGGAAGGTGTAATCAAAACTCTGGGGCCTATTCAAAAAGAAATTGTCCAAAAAGGAGTAGAGTATTTCCTTTCCATTCAGGAAAGCTTCTCGGCCGCAGCCAAATTAAGATGGGAAGTTTCCAATAATAAGGTATAGAATAGAGAACCATTCAATTATAAAAAATTTAAACTAACTACAGAACACTTTGTCATGTATAGTAATCTTATCTTAAGGCAAGTTCCTTATTGGCTAGGTTGTCGGTTCTGCAGCCCTATTATTTGGTATGCTGATGAAGGGTACAAGGCTATATATGAACTACCTGAAGGACAAACAAGGCACATCTTTGAAATCTTGGCCAACAATCATGGTCTTAGACCGCTTCACAACATTCCTTCTCTAGCTTATTCCTTGACTGCTCTACACACGAACTACATGGTTTTCATGAGGACATGAAAAAGTGTAAGCAAGGGAGTATGTTGGGTCATGGAAAAGGTATACATTTACCATTAACTTATTATCCTTTTCCTTTATTTCTCATCCTTTCTATATCTCATTGCGCTAATCTATTAAGAAATTATGGTAAGAAATACAGAAATTATATACAATTATGCTTTGGCTAATTATCATCCTTCTTTATGCAGGAAAGGACGAAAAGGGACAACTGTTATTCCCTAACCAAGGGACATCGAAAAAGTAGCAAGCTAAGGAAGGAGGAGACGGTTGCAGATACGTCCAAAAGCCAATCAACTAGATTAGCGCAAGAAGCGAAAAATGTCTGAAGTTAGAAACTTGCACGAATCCCTCAGGATCGAGAGATCCTGAGGGATCGCTTTTATCATCTATCTCTTTTTACCCCTTTCTCATTATAAATTGCAATGATTATAAGCATGAGGGGGATGATTACTATTATTATTATAGTAATTCTCAATTACAGACTTCCGTTGTAGCGAAGAACACAGATACGTTGTAATACTCTTTCATGATTAATATATAAGAGGAGTTGTTTTTCCTTTCCATTTATCAGAAGTAACCAGCCGTGTTATAGACATATTTGGGCACTGCAACCCCAATCATATATGTCCATAAACCAAGGGCTTCTGAGTCCCTAAAAGTGTTGTTTCACACCCTAAAGGAACAAGGTTAGCTGATTACATCATCTCCCAGAAGTTCTCCATGAAAACTGCTCAGAACTGGTCAAAACTGGACCATACAAACTGCTCAGTGCTAAGGGTGCGATGCATCTCACCTACCACATGCAAAAAGTGTGATGCATACTAAAAATCCCTTCTATAGGGTGTGATGGGAAAGAGTAAACAAATGGCAGAGACAGTTTGCAAGGTGGATGATCATGGAATCTTCCAGAAACTTCTCCTGTGACACTTGCCTCTCTAAATTTGCCTAGGGATGAGTAAGAGATCATGAATCTCCAAGTGGAACCAAGAAATATCATAGAGAGGACACTAATCAAAATCCCAGAAGCTGACTCACCCCCCTGCAAACATCTATATATGGATCCTTCATCCCAAAGATCAGAAGGGGAGAGGTTGGAATTTTGTATCTTGTAGGGAAGTGTTGTTAGTTTCTTGGTGGAACATCATAGTGTTGGGTGATCTAAGCATTTCATGAGGTGAAGAAGGGATTTCATGCTGGGAGGATGACATTGGGTCAGATCAATGGGTTGTAATCCTCTCTTCTACTCTTTCTATCAATAAATCTATTCGAGCTTTCCTCCACATTCTTGTATGTTTGAGTTGATATATGCATTTGTGTGGTCAATATATATCTATTCCTATATTGTTTATGATCGTAGATCTTTGTGCTTTGATGGTATCTTGCTGCTTTGAATTTACAGGTGCTCCTTGAAGCGGGGTAAGCAAGGAAGCAGTGGCAAAGATCTGTTAGAAGGGAGAGGAAACAAGCAAGGAGCCAAGCGAAAGACTAAGGTTGGTACTCTCTGCTTCTCTCCTATCTACTTCTCATAAAGGAAAATGAAACTAACTTTAGTTTGTTTGTTTCTAAGATAGCTACCTGTCTTAGTGGGACTAGCAGATCTGAATGGACACTAGATTTCCCAATAACAAAATGGCGACTCCATTGGGGAGCGACTAGCTTGTTTGCTTGTATATATTTGTTTGCTTTATAAACTACAGACGAAGCCTGAAGTTAAGCCAACTAGCCTTCGAACTGCATTTGCTATGCAAGTGTAAAGTAGATCAATGTTGCTTCAGTCCATCTCCGAGTTTTGTTTATAAACTGAATAATTTATTTGCAAACATCCTAATTGCCCTGGTGGTGGCTCAAGTAACCTCATTAGATCAACCCCCTATGATTTGTATTTACTGACTATCATTAGCTCGGCCTAAATCCCTGAACTAAGCTGCAAACTATGACCAAAAACCAAGTGAAATTCTCATCTTTGGACCATCGCACCTTCTCCTCTTAGAAATCTGGATGCATTGCACCTCCCATGTGCAGTAGGTAAGATGCATCCCTATTTCCCTGTGTTACAGGTGCAATGATTAGATAAGACTGTTTCTGCCTCCAGATTTTGGTTTTTTCTTCACTCTCTTTAGCTTTATTCAGGAGTGTTGTTGTTTGTGATTAGTATACCACTATGGAAACTCCCTTCCTTTGCATTATTTAGCCTCCATTGTACAAAGAATTGTGAATGTTTTTAGGTATTGTTCACCATTTACAGTTCTCCTTTACAAAGAAGTAGCTTAATCAAATTGTCGTCTTTTCATTTGGAAGTGTTGCAAGTGTCATTTTTAGTCAAAGAAAATAATCCTACTCTTCTTAATGGTCGATTAGACTGTTACTCTTGTATTTGATTTGAATTAATAGTATTTCAAGTGTCGAAATCAGTTTTCAATTCAAAATCGCAAAGTGTTGTCATTGTCTTCCTTTTGTCTTTTGAAGAGAAAAATGTTAGTACTGTCGCTTTGAAAAGATAATTCAGATTTGTACTTAGCATTCTTTTTGTCATTCACACATTA
This sequence comes from Pinus taeda, assembly GCA_000404065.3. Taxonomy (NCBI): domain Eukaryota; kingdom Viridiplantae; phylum Streptophyta; class Pinopsida; order Pinales; family Pinaceae; genus Pinus; species Pinus taeda. The sequence goes on along the minus strand of APFE030143476.1, from coordinate 33,213 downwards.
AGAAAGCGAAGAACAAATACATGCATGTGCATTTGCATTTAGACTGCTTGTTGATTTTGATTTAGGACAGTGCATCTAGTGTGTGCTCTCTACTCTATGTTGAAAGAATCTCGCTTCTCTTTCCTTAGTAGCTAGGATTTTCATTGCAAAAAGAAGAATAAACGACTGTTTATCATCTTAGATTGCATTTTAGGAATTGTATATCTACATCACGCTATGAACCTTAAAGGAAAACTTCTTAAGAACGTTTAGAAGTCTAGGCTAGAGATGTATTCCGGCATTGTAAAGCCTGGTAACTATCATTTTCATCGTAGGTTGGGTGATTCCTCCTCTTTGAGATGACAAGTGCCAGTACAGACTTGTGCTCCCACGTACCGTCGAGTATATATTGGGAGACCACAATAGGATATATCCTTTATCCTTAGGAAGCCATGTCTGCCGCCCTATCGATCGCAATGCACTGAACACAGCATTTGGGAAGATTGACTGTTGTACCGTAAAAAGTATTCTGCAGTTTTGCGATTGGTTTTTTAATCCCTCTGTCTATATTTCCAGAGTAGTCTCTTTCGTTCCTTTTCAGACTCCTTAAAGAAAAACGTCCATCTGAGCACTTGTCACTTCAGGCTCATTAAAAATCGAAGGTGACTAGAGTCATATTTATCTTTTTCTTGACTCTTAAAAATTGAAAAAGCAAGTTGTGTCAAAGCATCTAAAATTCATTTAATTCGGAATCACTTTTTCCCCTTTATTTTGAGTTGATCAAGTAATCCACAATTGTGGAAGAAAGTCAATTGAAACCCCGTCGTTTGCAAATACTAATGAATCAACCATCTTTGACTCCAGAAATGAAACTATTCTGGACAAAGCGAACTCGTTTAACTGGATCAAAGTCCTGAGTTTACTTGGAACTTGTGTTCCAACATCCTCAGAGAGTCCAGTTACTCCAACCATTTCTGGTATTCCTGCCTCTACAGAAGAAGTTCCACAGTCACAAGAGGACATTAGAACTAATCCTAGTGTAATGGTGAACACTTATATTCCTGAATCGGCTCCATCTAGGGCTCATTTGGAAGGTGTCACCTCTCCAACATCTGTCGTTGTAGAGTCTACACCTTCTTCAGCACCAGAAGTATTTTACGGACCTGACAGTCTACCTCTCCCACCTAGATTGATTGCTATAGAAGAGATTGTGGAGGATCTTCCAGCCAGTACTCCATTGCATTTTCGAACTAGGATCACCCTATATCCTTCTTCGTTAGAAGTTAGTCTCCCTTCATCGCAAATTCCTATAGAATTGCTAGGAAATCTTTTGGATAGAATCGATATGTCTGAACAATCGTCGACATCCAGGACTGTGTCATCTGACACAGTAGCAGTAGAACCTCCTGCTACTACTCCAACAATGTTCACTGGTGTACCATCTATCCCAACTAGCTCTC
>APFE030143476.1:512-13943 GCA_000404065.3 Pinus taeda | reverse complement strand
TAATTACCACTGCAAATGCCATTGACCCTTTTTACTCTAGGTTACAAATGAGTGGAAATGAGGCGCTTTTTTGAATCTATGGATATACAAAAATAATTGTAAGCATCATCCACAACAGAGGAGTTAAGTGGACAGTAAAGGAAAGAAATCAGAGATGCTGAAGATCCATTTGATAAATGTGGTAAAAGCAAATGACAGCATCCTTAAAAAAAATTGTATTGATACTGCGGCAGCATTTTCCACAGGCAACCAAGTTTCTTATGTGCTTTGGATAGATTTGCTTGAGTTCCACCTTTTTTTTTTTTTGAAATTAGATGATGAAGGAAGGATGGTGTGGAATCAATCATTGCCTTCCTTTAGAACATTTTTTAGAGAATCTTATCAAAAAATAAAAACCTTCAAAACTTTCAGATACTATATCCTGTGAAAGAGCTCCAGCAACATCTTCTTGAGAAATTTCTAGCTGGCCTGAAAAAAAGGTTTTCACAGGGTACAAGGTCTGAAATAATGATATTACCATGTACTGATGGTCCTCAAACAGAATCTAGTTCACCAGATCCTGTGACAGTTGTTTCTTTATGTATCCAAAATGTGAACTTGCTGTCATTTGTCAGGGAGACATTGTTTCCATAAATTTTTGGTTCGAAGTAATCGATTGCTTATATACATAAAAACCAAACAACAACAAAAAAAAGGAAAGTGATGCCATATGTACAAATACTAATCTAAAAATATATACAGGGGCATTTTATCCTTTAAAAGGGATCTCGATAATGTTTCAACATTCGGCCATTGACAGGGCCGTCCTCCACTGTGCTGTCAGCTGCAGATTTGAGAAAATACGCGTTATTACCCTGCACGGCGCTAATGACAAATGGGCCTTTCTATAAAAAATCGAACTTTTCATGCTTCCCCTTGTCTTCTCTTCGTGAGTCCCACCTCAAAACTTTGTTGCCAACACAAAAATCCTCAACCTTAGTCCTCTTGTCAAATATTTTCTTTAGCTTGTCTTGTAAGATCTAAGCTCTGTTGTAAACTTTCTCTCTAGTTTGCTGAAGATGAATGGTCTGCTTAATTCTTCGTTGAATATCATTTGGTTCAGCTTGGATTTCCTGTAGTAGCTTGATAACAGGAATGCCCAGGGAAGATGGAAATCTGGCCTCCATACCATATCCTAACTCATAAGGACTCATCCCAATGGACCTCTTGGTTGACAATCTGTCTGCCCAAAGGGCATTGATAAGTTTTTTGTGCCAGTTCTTCTTGTTTTCTTCTAGCATTTTCTTGATGATATTAATCAAGCTTTTGTTGGAAGATTCGACCAAGCCATTGCCTTGAGGATAATAGGCTGTGGAGTGGCCCAGGGTGATGTGGAACTTATGGCAAAAATTAATCATTTTTTTGGATTTGAAGGCAGCGGCGTTATCTGTAATGATTTTCTCAGGGCATCCAAATCTGGAGAGGATATTGGTTTCAAGGAATTGGATAATGGTGGAGTCATTGGCTTGCCTGCATGGTATGGCTTCAATCCACTTGGTGAAATAGTCGGTGGTTGTAAGAATCCATTTGTGCTGGCCTGAGGAAGATGGATGGATTTCTCCGATGAAGTCAAGACCCCATTGTTGGAAAGGTTTTTCGGTTGAGATGGGTCTAAGGGGAAAGGGTAGCAACTTTCTTTTGCCTTCGAAGATCTGGCATTTGTGGCATGAGGCAGCAAACTTTTTTACATCTGCAAACAAAGAGGGCCAATAGAAACCTGCCCTTAAGATCTTGTCAGCAGTGGACTTCCAATATAAATGTCCTCCACAGTCCCCTGCATGGAACTCCTTCATAACATGGTCAGTTTCATTGATAGTTAAATAATTCAGCAATATTCCTTCATAGTTTTTCCAAAACAAAGCACTATCTATGACACAAAACTTTGACACCTTCATTTTTAAAAATCTCTTTTTGGTCTTGGACAATCCTGGAGGAGCACACAGGTTTAACAATGTGTAACAAATATCAGCATACCATGGGGATTGCAAAAAGGTCTCACTGATCTGTGGAGTCGACAGCTCCTATTCATTGTCCAGCTGGTTAATGTCTAAGGCTTGAAAATTGGTTTCAAATAGCAGTTTGGCTAAACCTTGTCCCTTTATGAGCTTGGTGGGTCTTATTTCAATGTCATATTCAAGAATATTGGCAATCCACTTGCCTCTTTTGCCTTCTAGTCCCTCTTGAGTTAATATGTCTTTTACGACAGCATGTGGGACATAGGCGATCACATGTGAATATAAAATGTAAACTCGAAAATCCTTGATTGCCTTAACGAGAGCATAGGCCTGTTTCTCCATGATTTGGTACTCAAAGGAGCATCTCTAAGGGCTCTGCTAAAAAATGCAATTGGTTTTTCATTTCCTTGGTCGTCCTTTTGCAGAAGGACAGCAGTTATCGTGTGATCTGAAGCAAAAGAAAAGATGGTAAAACCCTTATCAAACTGCGGGCTCGTGAGGACCGGAGTTTGGGTTAGTGCAATTTTAATACTCTCAAATGCTTGCTTGGCCTCTAGAGTCCATTTCACCTTGGAATCTTTCTTTAACATGTTGCTTAACAGTCTTAACAGCTCAACTAAGTTTGGGATAAATCTCCTTAGGAAATTGATTTTTCCAAGGAATGCCTGCAATTCTTTGATGTTTCTCAAATAAGGGATTTGTAGAATGGTTGGGATTCTTTCCAGATCAATTCTGATGCCATCTTTTGAAATAATATGGCCTAGAAGCTTGCCTTCCTCAAGGCCAAAGAGGGACTTCTTGGGGTTTAAGGAAATGCCATATTTTCTACATGTCATGAATACTTGCTTGAGGTGCTTGACGTGCTCTTGGTCAGATTTGGAGAAAGGGGTTAGGTAGTCGAGATAGATAACCAAGAAATCATGGATTTCCCTTACAAATGCAATGTCCATGGCCCGTTGAAAGGTAGCACCTGCATTCTTTAGTCCGAAAGGCATATTTACATATTTAAATGTTCCCCACGGTGTTGTAAAGGCTGTTTTGTCTTGGTCATCTGGGTGAACCAGTATTTGATTGAAACCTGAAAAGCCATCTAGCAAAGAGATTTTGGATGAACCCACTATTATTTGGAGAATGTGGTCCATTTTGGGCAATGGGTAGTGGCCTTTAAGGGATACTTGGTTCAGATTCCTTAAGTCTACATAAAGCCTAATCTCACCTGTCTTCTTTCTTGTGGGAACAAGATTGGATACCCATTCCGAAAATCTAATGGGTGCTATAATGTCAGCCTCAAACATTCTTTTCACTTCTTTTTCAATCAAAGGGAGAAGGACTGGATTGATTGTCCTTAGTTTTTGTTTGAAGGGATTTTGATTTGGTTTTAGCGGGATGGTATGTTGAATAACCGAGGTGTCATAGGACTTCAAGTCCTCATAACTCCAAGCGAATACATCTTGGAACTCTTTGAACAGGTCAATATACTTTGTTTTTTTATCAGGTGGCAAAGATTTGGACATTTTAATCATTTTGGGCTTCTCTACTGTTCCAATATTATAGTCTTCAATTGCAATATTTTGAGGTTGTATTTTTGGTTTTTTGGGGACATCGTTTGCATCAAAGAAGTCTTCTAATGGGGTGAGACCAGCGGGTAAGAAATTGTCCTTTAATTCAATGATTTCGGCCTCTGTTTCAGCTATTTCTCCTAAGTGTATTTGCCTGAGCTCTTGCATGTTTTTGGCATCAAAACTGGTTGGGCATAGCATTTTTCTAGCCTCTTCAGCTATTAGGGTTTGCTGATTTTGGGTTGTCGTTTGTTGTTGGTCACCCATGGTATCCATGTCGATGTTTAATTTTGAAAATTCTTGCTGCATAGTCAAAAAAATTGTTAATTTGTGCATCGTCCTCAAAAACTTTCCAATCTTTAATATTGTTAGGGACAGCAGGCCTATGCTTTACCTCAGCAGTGAAGTGGTGATTGGACTGAAAAGGAAGCTTGCAAGTGCTAGCGAAAGTGGCTAGACTATGAGCATGGATGTTATGGCTTCTTGATATCTTGGCAAGCTTAGATTCAGTAAAGTAATTGAGTACTTCTGTGGTAGAGGTCCTATAAGCTCTCAGCTTGTTGTTATTGGTGACGAAGTTGCCTTTCATTTGTTGGATTATTAAGTCGGAGTCACCTAGAATGGAAATTTTTGTAGCCTTGAGAGCTTTGATGAGTTTAAGGCCTAAAAGGAGGGCCTCATGCTCTGCCATGTTGTTGGTGCATTTGAAATTCAATCTATAGGCATGACCCTCTGCATGGTCGTTTTGGCTGTTATGGATCCATACCCCTGCCCCTGCTCCTAGCTTATTGACTGAACCGTCAAACTCCAAATACCATAGGATTTCTTGGTCTTGACTAGCATTGGGAGTTGAAATTATCATTTGAGCGAGCATATTTGAATTTCCTATTTCAGGAGCCTCTCCTTGTGTGGTGGCTGCATTGTTTGTTTTGACAACTTGCTGGGTAAGGGTAACTGATTCCTCAGTTATTCCTGCTTCTTGTTCTAAATCCAAAGGCTTATCATCGGTTGGGGGACTATCGTCATTGAACAGAATAAATGAATCCATGTCAGAATGAATTGAGTAAATGGGAAAGTTTTGGGGCTTTTCCTCACTACTCACCACATACTTCATCAGTGTTTCTCGATACAATCTCTTTGGTTGCCCAAAGACTGAGATATTGGCGTAAGAGAGGTCTAATTGAAGGGATCCTTAGAGCTTTTCTCCCCAAGATCTTGACAAGAGCATCCCATACTTTGGTGGAATGTCAGCAACCACCACGTCCATCAGAATTGTTTTGTTTGGATACTGGACTAAAGACACACATAGATCTTTGATTAAACCTAAACACTTGACCTAACTTGAATCGAAGGAGAATAGATCTTTGTATGGTCTCGTGATATCAAGGTTCAGCTTTTCCATTACTGCTTTGGGCATAAGATTGTGTGAGGCCCTTGAATCAAACATAGCATTGTGCAAAACTTTGTCGTGTATATGTAGGCTTACATAAAAGGGCAGAACAACTCCATATGCTGGTTTTCCGTTAACCTCAGGACCAAATAACAGCTCAGGTGTATCATCTAGAATATTGACATCATCTTTGGTCTCTGGCATTTGAAGTGTTTTTTGGATTTGCTGCCTATACACATCGTGTTTGGCAAGCTTAGAGAGGGGGATGGAAATTTTGAGCTTGCTTATTTCTGCTTCTAAGCTAAATGGTTTCTCCAATGGAGTCTTTGTGTTGGTGGTAGCTGATTTCCCCCTTTCAAGTGTATTTTCTGTGATTTCCTCCTGATTATCAGTGTTATGGTGAGTGCTACCTTGTGGTATCTCTGTTTTGGGAAGGTTTTGCGGAGTGCTATTCAAATTTTCTTTTGTGGGGGAAGATAGCAAAGGCTGATCATTAGCAGACTGCATGTCTGTTATGTCTTCCATAGTTACTTCCTGCAGGTTTGGGATCGTGTCATCAGCTGGTTCTGTAATAACAATCGTGCCTTTAATCTTCTTGGGCTGTTTTGTTTGCTTTTGTTTGACGGGCTCGGGCACATCAATTGTTCTAGTCCTTAGTTTGTATTGCTTGTGCACTTCATACACAGCAGAGTCATATCCTTGTTTGAAGTCAAAAGACTCTCCGGTTTGAGTCTGAAATTCACCAAAGTCTTGATCAGCTTGGTTTTGTTGGATAAGATTGCAGTCTTCTTGTGTTAAGAAAACCTGTTGTTCACTCTTTGAGCCCACCCAGTTTATATGAGTATCTTCTAATGGCTCGCTAGATGTAGATGCCTCCATGTAGTTCTCTTGGAACGGAGGTCTTATATCATGATCTGGGCTGGATCATCCAGCGTTTGGGTTGTGAGTTTTCCTAAAATTTGGGTTCCTCATAGTGTTGGCTTGTGGTGCATCCCACATAGACTTTCTCTCAATGATTTCTATTCTATCTCCTAGTCTGTGCATGCCACTGAGAATAGCATCGAGTTTTTGGTCTAGGGCTAAAGGTTCCTCTTTAAAGGTGGTTCTTCTTTCGGCTCTCGCTCTATTCCTCTTGGAAATTATGTTTGCCTCTACGCTGACAGCAACATCTTGCATCTCTGCCAGGCTTTAAGGGGCTCGTTCTCTTAACTGATAAGCCATGTCAGAATCAAATCCATCGGGGAATTTATATAAAGCAAGATCAGGTGGAGGCCTAAGGTTCTGTGGGATTGCATTGTAGACATTGTTAAACCTTGCACAGTAGTCTAACACAGCCTCCTGAGGGCCTCTTTTAATGGTGTCATATTCGGACAATATGTGCAATGGGTCTTTTTTCTTCTCCCATCTATTGATAAATGTGTGGTATAAGACTTCTGGATTTGCTACGGAATTGGCTGGGAGTGCTCTAAACCAAGGCCTGACATCAACTGTCAAACGTTGGACAAAAATCCTCATCCTCACACTATCGTCGTCGATTTCATAGATCTCAAAGTAATATTGCATTTTCTTTGTATGCTGAAGGGCCGTGCAGGTACTGGTGCCATCAAAATAAGTTATCTTAGGCTGGTAGTCCTGAGGCATGGCCCTGGGCTTTCCAGGCAGCTGCAAAGGGGCATATCTATTAGCCATATTTACAGGGACGGGTGGAACTGCAGGGATGAATGGAACAGTTGGAACAACTGTGATGATGGGAGTGGTTATGGTAGTATGTGCAGTGAATGGGGTTGGGGACAAGGTGGAAGGAGAGGTAGATGATGAAGTAGGGAAAACAGGGGATGAGTGAAAATGAACTTTGGCAGGGGTTGAACCACTACTTGGCTGAACTTTTTCAGGATTAGAATCAGCTAAATCTTCTCTTTGCTCTATCTTCCTGAGGTTTCTAGGGATTAAATTTGGATTTTCAGAAGTAGCTGGGGGCTTTGGGTCCGGATTTGACCTTATATTACATGAATGCTTTTTGGGAGCCAGCTTCCAACTTGATAGTTGAAGTTATTTCAAAAGGTCCCCAGCGGAGTCGCCATTATGTTAACGCTCAGGTTGTCCCTTGGCTCCTTAAGGGATATGGCCGAGGTAACACCAGACCAATCTTTGGACTGTGGGTCCTAGCCTACCTGCAATTAGAAAGGGCTCTCTCTTTGTAATTTAGCTTTTTTTAGGGTGATCTTAGGCTAGTTATTGAGTACAAGGGGTTTTGTTTTTTGGTGGGAAAGAGAATGGCTTCAAGCATAGAGGTAATGCATCGTGCGATGAATTTCAAACCATTGGGCATGGAGTCAGAGGAGCAGGACTACTGGTGTGTTTTTCTTGGTCACGAGGGGGATATGGAGTAGATAGCTACTCATGAAACAATTATTCGGGCTAAAAAGGATGAAGTGGAGGTCAGAGATGTAAGGCAACTAAGATATCTTTGATCCGGCTGACCGAGGTAAGGTGGATGGATTCTATCTAGGAACAATTAAGATTTCCTAAATAACAATCATACATGGGTGACAAAGAACTAATATGCTCCATGAGGTATTCATATTAAAGCTCTTAGTCAGAACAAAAACATATAGAACGTTTGCAAAATTTAGTGTAAATTGTTGTAAGGCCAATTGTAGATTAATCCTCCTTTCTGCAATCGAAAATAGTGAATGGATTCTATCTAGGAACAATTAAGATTTCCTAAATAACAATCGTACATGGGTGACAAAGAACTAATATGCTCCATGAGGTATTCATATTAAATCTCTTATTCATAACAAAAACATATAGAACATTTGCAAAAATTTAGTGTAAATTGTTCTAAGGCCAATTGTCGATTAGTCCTCCTTTCTGCAATCAAAAATAGTGATAATGAAACCAATATATGTGAACTGATATTACAAAGACAAGAGATGTTTTATTAGTCCATATGACAGCGTGAGAATTTGTTGATCATCCTTCAGCATTTTTAAAAAAAAGGAAAGCATAGTAGACAGTCCATTATCTGATCCTTTGAATAATCTTTGATCTCTCAACCAACAAACTTTCAATAATACAGCGCAGGTATGGAGTGTAGTAAATCAACCAGCTGGATTGGAAGTTTTAAGGAGATGAGAAGCACACAAAAAAATCTCTTTATTTTAGCATATCAGCATGAAGGTGAAAAAATCTCTGTCTAGGAGCTGATAAAAATTTCTTGCACAAATGCCAGAACATGGGCGGATTCACTGAGATAAGAGGCAAAGGGAATCAACATTCATTACTGGTTCAGAAGAAAAACATAAAGAAATAGCAGACCTTGAGCATAGAGTGTGGCTCAGCAAATTCTAGACTAATCTTTCTATCTTCTATTTAGATGGCAATATGAGCATATCATGAGCATAAAACATAAAGAAAAATAGAGATGAGAGGCACTTATTGAGTTATGTGGTAGCTTTAGAATTCCGGAAGGCCCCCTTCAAACAACAAAACACAGCACACAATCCATTTCCAAAAAACTCCCGCAGTCTTTGATTAAGGAATTATACTAGATGTACATAACCAATCTCTATCAGAGTCTATCGACCTATTCTTACTTGTTTCTTCCGCCCCTCAAGACTGACTATGGGGTTGTTTATATAGTGAAAGATTTACAACCTTCCCTTGAACAGGTGTCATAGGGAAAATATCAAACAAATATCTCTAGATCATATCTGGAAAAAAATATCTATGAAATAAATGTCTTTAACTCATCGCTAGGTTGGGAATTAATACATAGTTATCTAAAAAGAGCTGCGCTGAGGTAGCTGGCAGCTTAAGTCATGTAACTGAGGGCTGCGCTTTGAATCCTCTTGTCTGTATCTTTCAGGCGGTTCTGCTGCTTTTAAGTGGCTTCGAGATATTTTAATATGCGCTGGTGAGCTTTGATGGCTCTGAGCTGCTCTATTTCTCTTTGCGCTATCCCTTTGCTACCATCTAGCTTCGTGTTTTAAAGTCCCCTGCTGATATTCATAACTGATACTCTTTGTCGGTTTGCTGATGTTGCTTCGCTGTCGTATCGGGCATTCACTTTCCTCTAAAAAAACTTCAAACTGTTCAATCGCCCCTGTCTTATCTCCTGTGAAAACATTAATACAACCTCCAGGTGTATTAGATTTGTTTATCTAGCTGTGACACAGCAAGCACCTTCAGATATTTAAAAAAAAACAGAGCAGGCGTTGTTTAGTGCCTCTCTGTACCGCATATTCCCTGATCTGAGTTTCGCATTCTCTGATCTCAGCTGAGTATTCTCATGGCGCTCATGTTGAGTCTTCATCTGAGTGCGTTTATTCTGGAACCAAATTTTACTTGCAGAAGTTTCCAGGCCAATTTCTCTACTAAGCTCCTTTCTTTGCTTGGCATCTGGGTGCAGGCATTCTTTTTTAGAAAACATTTCCATCTCTTGAATTTGGTGTTGAGTATGGCGATGATATCGCTTCTTGCTTTGTTTGAAGTTCGAATTATTTTGAGAGATCACAATTTATATCGCTCAGTGATTTGCAAAAACATACAGAGCACTGAGTCGAGCAAACAATTTGTGATCTAATTTTTCTATAGTAACTCAAGAACTTCAGTAGGATAGCTTAATAGTTTCTTGGTGCTGGTAGGTAATCCACGGATTTATTTAATTTTACCTTATCTAACCTGATCCGGAATTGAATTGGGTTGTTTGGGAGTTCCCTGAAGCGATGATGTTGATTGATGGATATTCGATCCTCATATCTCTTTGGAAATCATCCTGAATTTGAAAATTTTTAAATGAAGCCGAATCCAGAGTGGCTTGAAAATATGTCCTGTACCTCAGGCTCCCTAATACGATTACAAAAAAATAAACCGTCCATGTTATTGCCTCTAGGAGATTGCCATCAAGTTTTCTTTAAACATTTTGATGCCTTCTCATTGTCCTTAGCTGAAAGTGTTTGTAGGTGGTGCCTCACTGCTTTTTAGAAGACAAATTCGCACTTTTCAGATGTGTATGCGCACTGTGTGTGCACATTTTTCAGATGTGTATGCGCATTGTGTGTGCGCATTTTTCAGATGTGTATGCGCACTGTTCAGATGTGTATTCCCACTGTCCAAGTGCACTTTTCAGATGTGTATTCCCACAAAATCATCAATACTGAAGGGGCTTTAAAAATAACAAATTGTTGAACCTTCTGAGACAGCTATACACAGAAAACAGGTCAGGAATTGAACTCTCTGGTAAAGGGAGATCTCCTGAAGATTGAGGCAGAGGTTTCATTGGAGGCAGAGGAAAATCATTTGATTTTGATAATAGTAAGAATTTTGCTCAGCATACCATGACAAAACTTTATCTATATCATGCTTTGTTATCATGCTATTATTTTCTCCTGAATTAAGTTGGTCCGGAAAAGGAGCCACTATATAAGGTAGACATCCAGTGGATTATTGGTTAATCCTTTGACGATGCAAGGTTTTCATCTGAACTTTCTCAATACTAGCAACATTACTCTGCCCCTTAGTTTTAGGAATACAAACCACATTGCTTGATGCCAATATTTGGTGGTGATCATGAACTAAATATGACCTTTTGAAAACATCATTTAAGAGATATGGAGTCATTACAGTCATTTTTATCCAATTTCAACCTCTTTACTTGGCAAACCTGTAGACTTCACCTTTGGCATTATCTCTCTGCAATCCACTTTCTCCACTTCCAGAGAACTTGAATCTTTTGTATTGTTAACCAGCTCAAAACCCCTTTGTATTTCCCTTTATCAATTTTGCATTGTTTTTAGTTCTTTCCATGTCCTTCCTACTAATAGTTGGTACCAAATCCTTTTATTTGTTTTTCTGTTTTGCTTTTAATTCAGAGGGATTTTCATGTGATGATGACTTCCCACTCCCATTTCCACCCTCTTTGATACCTTTAGAGGTTCTTTGATCTTTAGCTGAAGTAGCTGGCCTGGAAGAAACCAGAAATGGTGGTAATGGATCCTGAGATTTGTCTAATGATTGCATCTTTGAGACAGATGATGAAAGAGCTGACGATACTTGTGCCATAGAGGAAGATGATTGTTGGCAATATAATGTGTTTGATGTGTTGTCCTTAAATAAAAATCTTTGGGAATTTCCCTTATCCTGCAACAGGATGGTACCCCCACAATCAAATTTTCCTGTTTGAGGAATATTTTGTGGACCATCTCTTGAATGCAAACAGATATCCATCTGTTGTGATGCCGCACAAATATCACCCTTGTCTGCTTCTGATGCCACTAATGGTCTATCCTTTTGCAATAAGGATTCTGTATTAAATCTCTCAACTCCTCGTTCCTTGCCAACTTGAATAGAATCTGTGTCTTTTGTTTGGCGTTTATTAGATTCAGCATGTGATTGTTTGACCAAGTGCTGAGATGACACAAGAGCAATCTTTTGTGTGCTATTTTTCAGCCAACTCTTGTTTGACCAATAAGACCTTGTTTGACCAATACTTTCTGTTGCAATTCTGCAATATCTCCTTCTCGGTCATCTAATTTTGAATCTGCAAGTTCCAATCTAGTGCATGCCTGCTGAAGAGCCAAATTGTTATTTTCATTCTCCTCCACAAGCCTTGAAATTTTGTCTTCATGCACTTTGATGGAATTGACTATGGAACTTTTCTCTACAAAGAGCACTTCATTTGTCTTTTGAGCTCCTCTATCTTTCTATCCCTGACTTTTATAACATCGAGAAGAGCTGCTTTGATTTAGCATCATCTCTTTCACAACCATTAAAAATAGAACTAAAGGTTAATAGTCCCTTGTAGTAGTAGCAGAAAATGTTGATCTAGTTATGGTTATATTTCAACCAATGGAGGGGATATGTATTTAGGGGGATCTCGTATATGTTTTTAGTATGGGGAGGGAAGAATAACTTGGATTTGGATAATAAGTTAGAAGTTAATATGTAATCTGATCAGAGAGCACTAAGGATAGGAATCTTAGGCTTTTAAAGGGGAAACAAGACTTTTTAAGCGGATTAGGGGAAGTTAGCAAGTGTTTTGAGGGAAGAAGGGAAATTCAGACATGTCTCGCTTGAGCTCCTCCAAATGGAAACTTCCTTATGCTTGAGATGCGAACGGATATGACACTTGAGAACATAAAATGAAACAGATCCCAAGCCATGATTCTGCCACCACAACGCTACCTACCCGGCCTACTCTCCTAACATTTTTTCTTCTTTTGGTTTGGGTGCCCTTGAACTAGCATACCCAGCCTTTCAACCTTTCTTTCAACTATCCTCCTATCTAAATTGACCCTTATCTCTTCCGGGGCTCAAATTAAGCTGATGAGCGCCCTGGTTTCTCCACCTATTTACCAATCCGCCAAGTTTTAAGCTTGTTTGGCCAGATATTCATCTCTATATTCTAAAGCAAGCAATTGAAACCCAGGGAAGCCAAGTTTAAACTGTCTGGCCTTCCCTTGACTGAACAGCTCTTCAAAATTTGAATAATTTATCCAAATGAAACTCTCTGGAAATATGGAACCTTTGCAATAATAAAAAGATGACATATTTGGCATGCAAACCGTCAATCATGAAATATGAACCCCTATTGCAATAGGAGGCTAACATGACGAAAAAGGATTACTGGAGCTTCCTTTTCGTCCCTTTTCAGACTCTCTAAAATTGAAAAAGGACTGAGTTATCTCTGTTGTTAAACTCATTAAAACCAATAGTGACAAACTTGTCCATGCAGACAAGAACGAGTTTCACTGTCGTTAGGCTCGTTAAGACATAGCGACGGGTTTGCCCGAAGGGCAAATTATAGAACAAGCATATGTTATCCTCCTCAAGGTTGACAAAAATAAAGAGGTACTAATCACCAATGACTGGGGAAAAATTGGGAAGAAAACTCGAAGAAATTTTATTGGTAGCAAGTCGCTCTTGAACATGAAACTTTCACTCCATCACCATGATTAATTCGGGTTGGGTTATTTCGTTCGTCGGTCATATTACCATTGGTCCACCGAACCATCCATTTTTGGGGTTAACGCTACCAATCCATTTCAATGTCGCCGATATGTTCAAGAGAAGTCGCTCAGAGAATTCACCAACCTAGCTTGTGTCTCATCCGCTGCAATACCTTCACGCTTCATTCTTTCATGACCACCACCTTGAACCATGTATCATCATATCGTTTTCACCTCCACAAAATCATTTGCTCCGTTCCGCGTCGTAGATGTGGGATTCATTAAGGCCCTCCTACGATGGGTCACTTCTTGTTGACGTCAGCTCATTATCCAAGAAGTCGACCTAGGAACAACCCTTTCAGTACTTTGAAGCTTGCATGCCTCAATGGCAAGTTTCTCACTTCCGGCGATAGGTTTACATCAATGGCCTTTGAATGAAAGATTTTGCATGGTGTTCGATGCCAAGTCCCATTTTCACACCACGTGAATTGTACTGTCATACCTTGAGGGTCATCATCATTATCGGTGATTCCTCT
>APFE030143474.1:0-19062 GCA_000404065.3 Pinus taeda | reverse complement strand
CTTTTCTATTTCCTTATTTTCATGAACGTGTGTGGAATTTCTTGGCTATAACCCTTACTATCTAGACAAGCCTTGGGTAGGCTTGTTGGGATAAAATAGTCTACTCCTATAGGTGAAATATATATGAAAATAGTATGCTCAAGTAGTTGCAAAGATGATTTCCTAGGTGTTGTTGAGGGTAGTGAATGCTAGGTCAATGCGCATATTCAATCATGGGTGCACTCACCCTATAGAAACATTAGTAAGTAGTGGCACCTGCTTGCTACAATATTTTACAAAGTGGCAACCAAATTCATTTTCATACCAACAATAGAGGAGGCTTCGACATGCAAGCATCAGGATTTTAATGTAAAACTTTTTTAATGGAATTCAAGCATAATGGTACAGGGAATTTCACATCAAAAAAGGGAATTGACATAGTGAAGATAGATGTGAAGTATGCCATCTCTACAATGCTTAATTCACTTAATTTTCCTATGCACGTATTAGCTACAATTTCAAACCTTCTCAGAACACAGGGAGTCTTTGTTGTTATGAAAATTCTCCCAATTCAGTGTCCATTGTGTGATATTCTCTTACTGAGTTTACTCATGAATATGGTAATTAGAAAAATGAAAGAGTGCAATAGACTAACGAAGAAACAACCACCCATGCAGAAGCTATAAGTTGTGGAATTTCAAAAACAATATCTATAGGGAACAATTTGTTTTATAATACATTTGAAAAGGTTTCTATATAGAGAATATATTCTGACCAAGCGGACCACTATCTGGAATACTCATGAGCATGGATGGTAAATATTAAGAACACAATATAACAATTTCTTTCCAACTTGTAACCAATGTTGTAAAATCATTGGCAATGAATTCTGTGCAAAGAAAAATACTAGTGTTCACCCTAGATCCTAATGTTTCTCCCCAACCACCACCTCATCAACAAAGCAACAATGGGAAGTCAAGAGGTTTTACTATATCATGGATACTTGGAGGACATCCATTTCTTGATGCAGGGCTACTAGGAAATAAGGCAAGAAAAAAAAGTGAAGCCTCTATTGGATCAATTGCATTTATTTGATGTCACAAAACTTTATAGTTTTATGGTTATTGTTCATGTAAATAGTCTTGCATCTATTGCGAATAAAAATGCCTAGAAATTATGGATGATTTTTTTCCTTTTTTTCTTGGGTTACCATCATCTTGTGAAACTGTAAAAGGAGATCAAAGTTGCAAGTTTATAACACAAACTAAAAATTTATTTTATTTCATTTCTCAAATATACACACCTAGCTACAACATTGTGGCATGAATGTTTGGTATACACTTTAAGAGTAATGAATGATGGGGATTAATATGAGTCAGCTCTTCGTCAAGCTAAAAAATTGTCTAGAAGCATTAATCACACCAATCATAGAAATTTTGAGGTAAAAAATGGGCCTCAAAACAAAAATGTAAAAAAAAAATCAACTTTCTAAAAAATGATAGGATTCAACATGATGATGTCAACCATGGGGGGTGATTCACCATTTTTTGAGTAGAAAGGTAAAAATTAAAAAAAAAAAATCTACCATATCGACTTGTATTTTCATCTTATCTCCCTACTCTTTTACTCAAACTTCAAGTGGGAGCACTCGTTGGATGTCGAATTTAATTTTGCATCCAAGGAGTACCCATGTTTTATACCTTTGATGGACCTTACTACACGAAAAATGTGAAATTAATGCCAAATGTGATCGCATCACATTTTCATGTATTTACATTTTTCGCTAGTAGGGTCATCCAAAAGTATTCAACATGGGTACTCCTTGGATGAAAAATTCAATTATGCATCCAACGAGTGATCCCACTTGAAATTTGAGTAAAATCATAAGGAGATAGGTTCAAAATACAACTTGAAAAAACAGTTTTTTCTTTTCTTCCTCCAAAACTTGAAGAGATAATCTAAGCTTATTTTATTATTTCCACTATTATTTTATAATATTCCTTAGCAGGCCCATTTTAGGCCTAAAAATTTCTCTAATGACCCATGAGAAAAATTTTGATGAGAGGGTATCAGGTCAAGCTTCTATTGTTATGATGAGTGAAGCAAACAATTCTAATCTAGGAAAGTTAAGGAGTACCGCACAAGAGTTTCAGAGGTTATATCCCTTAGAGATAGAAAGTCTAAGCAGAAATAAAGGAACTGATGGAGAATATAAATATGCCATCAGATGCTAAGGTATTTAAAATTGCAATTGCATACCTCAATAATTTTTCACTGTCTTTGGAGGATCATCATTGAGCTCTACAGAAACTTTTTATTCTTCTAGAACCTATTGACAATGTAAATGAATTAAATCAACTTGGATGTCTCACTACTATTATTTGAGATATATATAGATTAGAGGAAGAGTTTCATACAAATGATCCATGGGTTCTTAGGAAATAAATTCAAAATAATCTATTTCTTCATGAATACATTATTGAACTAGGGGTTTTACCTAAATTAATGAAGATGGTAAATCCATCTGCTTTGAGGAGGTAGTTAAGGCTCTATATGCAATTTATACTTTGAACATGAATAATCTCGATGGAAAGGAATTGTTTAACACAAAATATGGATCTTTGATGCTACAATATATAATTAGTAAAGAAATTTGAAACATCACGTTGAATAAAAATTATTTTTTTCAGTGGTTGATTCTGAAATGGCCCAAGTACAACAATTGGTTGGAATGATTGGCGACATAGTTGCATGGGAAAATAGAGGTTTTGAATCGTTAGGAATTTTAGCTTCAAATATTCCTTAAAACCTATTAGCTAGGGAAATCATAGCTAATATTCATCATTTATCTTCAAATCATCCTTCCTGAGATGATGATGAACATGATGTGGGACATGAACCTTCTCAGTTGAGTTCTATAAGTGAATTATCTCAAATAATACCATTATTTATTGCGATATCACAATTACTGACAGTTTCAACTACAGTGCATCAAGTTGTATTTCCATCAATGGAAATTTCACAACACCCTTTACCAAATAGCATATCATCTTCATCTCATTTGGAAGTAACTATTCCGCAAAAACTTACTTCTGATGTTGGTCATGATTTGAAAATCGATCCTTGCCAGATGGTCTCATGAAATACAATTATTGTTCCTTTAACATCTATAAGCATAATGGACATAAATAATGTTCCATGTATTTCAAGTCATGGATTAGACCCATTTTAAAATCCATAGCTAACAGTTGAGAGTGAAGGATTGGTAGCTCCATTAGATAGAGACCAAGAAAAATCTCCCCATAATAACTTTCCTGTCTAAAATGGCCTTGTTTCCATCGAAACAAAGATTAATACTATTGAGTCATTCTCAGAATCAATAATAACTATGAGTGGAATGATAGAAGTTTTTCCATTTGAACCAATAATTGATAGATCTGAACCAATTGTAATAGAAATTTCTGCCTTAGAATCTACAAGATTATCACATAAAACATTAATTAATTCCAAGTCGATAGGTCAACCTTCTATATTTTTATTGGTGCCACCAATTCAAAATTTAACTAAGGAGCAGCAAGCTTCATTAAATATATCATCACTTGCACACATTATCAATGCATACATATACATTTCTTTAGCTATAGGTTGTGAATTTCATATTGTAGTTCTTACAATATTAGTTCATTACTGTCATGTTGTTATGCAACCAATTCATGAAATAGAAGAAAATACATATCAATGACTTAAAAATTATCCTCTTCAAGGGGGAAACCTCCTTTACATTATATAAATGAATAATTATTGGATGATAAAAATGATAAGACCTCCTTGGTATATATAGGAGTCTAAAGGGTCACAATATAATCAAAGCCTACATAACAATAATAATGTAAGTGCACAACAATAACAATAGGGGCTACACCAACAATACTAATAAAGGGGATACACTAGTATTGTAGGGACCTAACATGCCCCTCTCCTTAAAAAAAATTATTTTCCTCGACGCTTGAGTAGTTCCAGATGCTTTTGTATAATATTATCATCTCCCATGTGGAATCTTTAGCAAGTAAGTTCTTCCACTTAATGAGATACTCTAAAATTAATCAATTTCATAGCTGACGCGTTCTTGTTTCTATGACTGCTTCAGCATAAAATATGACTTTTCCTTCTTCATCAAGTTCTAGAAACACTATTTAAACTGGGAGCTTGTCATCAATAACCTTCTTAGATGAATGGTGGGAAAAACATCCTAGTAGGCGTTCATTCAGTTTATTATGGCTAAGGAATTTGGAAAAGGCAATGGCTAAGGCTTTGGAAAGGCAAAATGGCATTGTTGGCACACTTATTTATGAAAATAAAGGAAATTAGGAGAAAAGGAAGGTGAAATGTCACAAGTTGCATGTGAGGAGGAAGATGAAGGAAAATAATGGGAAATAAGCAAAATAGAGGCTTAATTGATAAAAAGGCTTCTGACGATCAGTTTGTAACATTTTGTCATTTTAGTTTTGGAGCTCTCTCATTATTCTCTCTCTCTCTTTCTCACTTTTGGACACTTACAATTTTCTGGGACCACTCTATAATTGGATCAAGAAAAGGAAAATAAGGCAAGAGGAAGGAAGGATCAAGCAACTACAATAGTATTCTTTCTAGGTATCGATTTGCATGTGTTTTCCTTGCTAGATTTGGAATGCATGGTATTGCATGTGGTTCTTTCATGTTATGACATGGGTTTTGTGAGGTGTGATAGTGTTTTTAGCATAGCCTTGCCATTTCGAATAGCCATGGTGTGATGGGGTTCCCATGTTTTGGTTTAGCTGGATTGTCAGAAGGATTCAAAGTTGAGTGAGGTGGATCTACAAAAGAAAGAAAACATGGCCTAGTGATCCCTGAATCGGACTGTGGATTATGGTAAAGACACTGGCCTAGTGACCCCTAAACTAGACTGTGGGTTACGGTAAAGCTAGCTATTGTGTTCCTTAGTGGGCCTGGGAATCCTTGTCAATGAATGGTGGGATATGCAGTAAATCCTAGAAGTGGTTACGCTTGATTAGGCCTAGGAATCCTTATTTGTGAATGGCGATATATATGGTAAATAATAGATGGTGGAGTCTCAATTTAGGGCCTAGTGATCCCTGGATCAGACTGTGGATTATGGAAAAGCTTGAGAAAATAGGAGACAAGAAAATTCCTCACAGTGTAGGTGTAGAAATCCGGTGGCATCCATGCTTGCTTTGGCCTAGTGATCTGGTGGAGATAATGGTAAAGCATGTTATTACATGTTTATTCTATTGGCCTAGTGATATGGGATGGGTTAAATAAATCCTAGTTTCTATTGATGAGGGTGTGGTAGTTTAGTATCGGGATTCCCTTGTTGGTTCTCTTGGTTTGAGTCCCATATTCATGCTTTGAATATGGCATGAGGGTGAATAGCTGAAGAGAGAATTGGCTCATCCATTCTATGGTTGGGTGGAACATGGTAGTCCCATCTCGGGTTGGATTTTTGCATTCAGTAATAAGAGTTTCTTTCCCTTGATACCTTATGTGTAAATGTATTGGTGTATATGTGGATTTTATGGCTCATGTATCCTTGATATTTATGTTGTTATTTTGTTGGTTATAAGCATGTTTTATGATAGTGATGATGTATCGCTCTCCTCATTTTTTTATTTGTAAATGAATGAAAAATGTATTTATGACATAATATATGATAATTCAGCTAATGATATAAAGGAACACTACTTCTTAGAAATTCTCAGATAATTATGAGATCCCTATGCTCAGATCTGTTGTTTACAGCCGTAGATTACATATTTGTGACATGTTTGACGAAATGCATGTCATGGATATTAGGGGTCCAGTCAATTCCTTATTCAAGTGATTACATTTGTATCATTATTCCATTTTCATATTTCTATTTTGAAGGTGTCATTCAGTTCTAGGTAGTGACCTGGGCTTTGGGCTTGAAAAACTGGCTAAAATATTAAGGATGTAGGCACACCACTGGGAAGAAATTTCAATGGATGTTGGCATACCCATGTTATGGCAGTGTCTAGAGCCCCCCAAATGCATGAATGCCCATGTCAAAGGAGCGTCCAAGTGCTAAATGGTCTAAAATCTAAGTGGTACCCAGGGGTTGGTTACTTGAGGGGTTGGGATGGTTCCTAGGATTCATGTTGCTAATGTGGAAGGTTTGTATGGTGTGTTTTCATCAATTCCACTTCCTTAAGGTGACTTAGGAGGTCAAATCATATCATAGTAAATTCTCATCACATTTTACCCTAGTTTGTAAATTACTTGGGTAGATGTGAGAGGAGGGTGTTAAAGAGTGGTACCAGAGCATGGTTCATCCCTTGAACTGGATGCACAGTGTGTTGTTCATGCATTCATGTCAGTTTCATATTTGTTCCTCATGCTTGTTGTCCACATTCTTGTTTCATTTGCATGGTGTTGAACATCGTTGTAGTGATGTCGCCATGTGAAGGTTGATGGTGTTGTTTTTGGGATGATTTATTCATGAATACATGTGAGTTGTATATGCATTTTTATGCATGTCCATGTCTATGTGTTGTTATGCATGCTTTGTCATGGTTATGGTTATGCATGTATGGTAGGTAAAATGTAAGGTCATTGTATACAATTAGGTCATCACGACGATATTGTTATGTTATGATGCTAATGTTTTGTCTGAGATAGAGCAAGAGATGCATATCATCAGAGTGAGGTTGCAACACTGAACATCGGGGTAAGAGAAGATCGTCATATAGGTATTGTATGCTCAGCATGCAAGTATGTGGCTAAGGATTGTTATATGCATTATGGTTATGCGTATACCTTTCATTCTCTTGATGTTATGGTTACATATGTTAGCCCTTTGTATTTCCTAAGACTATGAAAGAGATATAAAGATAACCATAAAACCACTTTTAAGTCAAGGATCTAGCCCTTCTAGACTTAGAAAGGGATCTCTCTATCAAATTTAGATTTGTTTGTATTGAGATATTAGGCTAGTTATGAAAGTTCAGTAGCTTGGTTTTTGAGATGGTTTGGTTGATTGGTTGATATGGTAACAAGATACCATTGGGCAATGGAATCAATTTACTTCGAATGGATATATTTCAACATTTACAAACAGATCTAACAAGGCAAGGTAGGTATATTTATTGGATCTTGTATGTTCAATGAGATGTAAAATAAGAAATGATTAAGTGTCCATTAAGAAGAGAGTAATTAATAATTCTATTGCTTAACATTAGTAGAAAACATTGAAATTTTTGAAAAGATAGAACGGAGTGTAATTAAATCAATTCAGATTCATAATTTTATTTGAACAAAATAGATTAGAAAACAAATGTGAAATTAAAAAGAAAGGAAAACACAGTAACAAAGGAGAATATTACTTCACCAAAAATTTGACACACGAATCTTGAAAAAGCTTCTGTATTACAGAATTGTGTCCACTGGAACTTTGTGGAAAAGCTTTACATCAATGGTCCTTTTATTTTACACAAACATCAACATCTAGTACTTTGAATTATGAAGTACATATAGAAAATAATTTAAAAAAATGATCTGAAAGAATCAAGAAAAAATCCTAAAATATCTAAAACTGATTACACAAATAGTACAAAAACTTACGAATTTGGAACTACTGGAACTGTTGGACCTATTTTCAAGGATGGTTGTTGATGACTGATCCCAAGAAGGTGTTGCCTCCCTATCTAAGATGAAACATGTTTCACCCAAGTAATTCACACAAGTGATCCCATCAATCTTCACTAGGGATAGAAAGCTTTATTAGCTTTCTATATGTCTCATCAAATTCAGTGTATTTCTCAAATGTACGCTTCTTGATGAAAATGTGTTTGATCTCATGTTTAATGATCAAATCAAAGTCTAAAGCCTCTAGGAAATATTTTCCTGTGATATTTCCTTTTACCCCTGCATACTTCAAATTACCTTCGGCAATAGTAAACATTTTATGGTTGTAGTCACTCAAACTAATCAATCTGTCATTCATTTCTACCAAACCTGGTAGCCCTCTCTGATTTAGTAAATTGAACTTAGTATGAAACCTCTAAACAATATTTTCTATAGACTAACACTTATTCTCTAGTTGTATCATAAGGTTCCTCTTCTGTAAAATTGTCTTTATCTCCAAAATGGTTTTTGTTTTGTCTGCAATTTGAATCTCCTCCAGTTATTCCTTAGTTTTAGAATTCAAAACTTTGATTAAGGTTATTGCTTCACTTGGCTTGTCTCTCAATGTTTCTCCTACCTCTCTATCACTATTTTTGATCTCTGCATTAATTTTTCCTGTTCAAAGATTATATGAATTGGAGCTTTGTGGAACAACTTTACATCAATGGCCCTTTTATTTTACACAAACATCAACCTCTACTACTTTGAATTATGAATTACATATAGAAAATAATTAAAAAAATCTTGATGTCGAAGGATCAAGACAAAATCCTAAAATATCTAAAATTGATTACACAAATAGTACAAAAATTTACGAATTTGGAACTGCTGGAATTGTTGGCCCTATTTTCGAGGATGGTTGTTGATGACTGGTCCCAAAAAGGTGTTTCCTTGTTGTCTGAGATGAAACATGTTTCACTCAAGTAATTCACACAAGTGATCCAATCAATCCTCACCAGGGATAGAAAGTTTTATTAGCTTTCTATATGTCTCATCAACTTCAGTATATTTCTCAAATGTAGGCTTCTTGATGAAAATGTGTTTGATCTCATGTTTAATGATCAAAATAAACTTTAAATCCTCTAGGAAATATTTTCATGTGATACTTCCTTTTAACCCTGCAAACTTTGAATTATCTTCAACAATAGTAAACAATTTGTGGTTGTAGTCACTCAAATTGATCAACCTGTCATTCATTTCTACCAACCCTAGTATCCCTCTCCGATTTAGTAAATTGAACTTAGTATGAAACCTCTGAACAACAGTTTCTAAAAACTAACACTTATTCTCTAGTTGTATCATAAGGTTCCTCTTTTGTAAACTTGTCCTTATCTCCAAAATGGTTTATGTTCTATCTGCAATCTAAAGCTCTTCTAGTTCTTTTTTAGTTTTAGAATTCAAAACTTTGATTAAGGTTGTGGATCTCCACATTAATTCTTCTTGTTCAAAGATTATCTAAAATGATGGCCAAATTTCTATTATGGCTTGTGCTAAAGTTTGAGCCATTACTGACTCACTCTATAAAAAATATATTCTCCGAGCAAGAATGTGAGAATTTTGTAATTCTACCACATAAGAGTTGTCTATCTTCAATTTCTGGTCCTGTAAATTATTTAGCTAGTCTTTTAACTTCTCATTTTATTTTCCTTGAATGGACATCTCCTGCATGGCTATAAGTAATTCGATGGTAAAATCTGTGGTTGGTGTTGTTGTTCATGTAGAATATTTTTCTATCCCTGCGACTAAAATGGGTACTGTAATTAGTAGAACTAAAGCCAACTATGAGGACTACTCTTTCTCCTTGAGAAATGTTTCTACTTCCACCTCCATTTCTATGATCTCAACATTCTATTCAATTATTATCTTGAACATGTCTTCCTTTTGCTTTTCTAGTTCTCCCATTTCCTTAGTATGTGGATCCTCTATAGATGACAGCTTGAGATGCTTCCTTAGAGCTACTATATCTACATTAATTTTCCTTACAATATCCTCCATTGAATTTACATCACTGGATTCATAACCTAGCTTAATGACTAAGTCCTCTATTGATTTGATTCTAGTATCCTTTCTAAAAGATGAGATCTTATCTAGCTTCAACTATGACTGTATATTACTGATGGAGGCATGCAGTTCTGAAGCTTTCATGGCAGTATTAGTCAGAGTGGAGTATAACCTCCCTTCATTCTATTTGTGCATATCCATCTGATTAATTAGATGGATTTGATTGGTGTGAAAGTACAAAACTATATTCTTGTAGTTTGGTGGTGATTTTGGGAATGGAACCTGTGCCTCTAGAAAATCCATTTTGCATTCTTCCTTGTTCAGTATCAAAGGTTGAAAGAAGCATGTGTTGGGAAGAAGCAGTTTTCTTCCAAAATTGAGTATATGTGTTTTCCTTTAGCATTTCATTTTTTTTCTTGATTTATTTGTACCTAGAAAAAATATTTGGCTCTGTTTTGCATTGAGACAAGTCTATTGTCGGTACTGAATATGAAGGATCTTGTGAGGTTGAAGAAGATGGAGAGCCTACAAAAGTGTCTTTTGTCTTGTACCTAAGAAGATGTTTTCTATCCTTGTAGAAACATGTGGGCCAATTGAAACTATAGTAGCCTTTCCTTCATGATCTTGCACGAAAACTGGTTTTGGATTGGTTCTTTGTTTCTTTGTATATATTAGGAATTCCTTGGCTCCAATTTCTGTTAATGCAGGAGATTTTTCTTCTCTTGGCCTTTTTTCATGATTTTTCTGAGGTACTTGAATCTGTGAAGTGGTCATAAACATAACCTATTCTTCAATTTCTTGCAAAGTGTTCTCCTCCCACTCGTTCTGGTTCATGAATTTTTCAATCTCTTGCTTGGGAGTGTGAATGTAAGGAGTGGTCTTATGTTCCACTCTTAAACTGGAAATGATGTCGAAGGGGTCATATGATCAACTAAAGCTTAACTGGAAGTTCATTTGTTTAAGAAGTGTATCTTCCTCTTTACCTCCTGCTCTGCTGCTGCATATGAATGGCGCCACCCATGCCTTGATCTTGAATTGTGCCTTATTTTTAGCTGAAACAAAGTGGAAGTCATCCATGTTGATCATTTTCCTTATATATTCCAATGAGAAAATTCTCATAGGAACATATTTTGGCAGTCTATATGGTGGCAGCTCATAGCCATACACACTAATTTCTGTGTAGTTCTAGTACATGTACCAGTATCTTGTTTTAACTTGTTCACTAAGGTGTAAGGTTCTTTGTACCTCAAAACCTATTCTAGGTTCCACATTGCTGCTAGGAAGGCATACAACTATATAAATAAACTAGTCTATGAAGTCACTCAAAATGAAATTATTTTAACTCTTCTACACCAAAGAGGTCCACTGGATGACTAATTGTGCATTGTGTTGTTCATCTAGTTTCTACAAAGTAATTGGGAATCTTTATTCTTGGTAAAATAGGAACATATAAACTAGCACTAACGCATGTTTAAATATTCCTTCTGTGGTAATCTTGAGATACTACTCATGGATGATGTCTACAAGGAATTGACTCAAATTAAACATTACAAAAGGTTTTTCTTCTCTAGAAAAAATGGACAGAAAACCTAGGATAGTTTCATCCACCCATTGATTCGATTGATACCCTAGGAGACAAGATACTAATGAGACAATTTTCTTGGTCTTTTCTGGAAACTTGGAGGTTGAATATGTTGGATTATTATTTGGAAGCTAGACATCTTCTAGCAAGAAAATTTAAAAAAATTTGGCTCTTTGAGGGAAGGCTAGGTTTTGGTAGAGTTGCATGAGGGAATCTATAGAGAAAGGGCTCAAAGAATCATTATGGGGCACTTGGACCATTTGGTTAATTGACTATGAGGTTATAGTAAATAGAATGTCTCCATTCTAGGCCACAATGACTCTTTGGCTGGGGATATACCTAGCCTTACACCATAAAGCAAAATCTAGGAAAGGGTGAGTCTGGGGAAACGTGAATTGTGGCAAGAGATATTCCCAGAGGTTGATTTCATCACTCTTGTCAAGAAAGGTTTGTTTGAGCCAATTGTGCAGTTTGGACAAGTCGTACACACAATTAGCCTTTGTGATTTTATATTGCTAGTCAAACAATCGTAAATGGTCTAAATCAATGGTAGGAGGGTTGTTGGATTTTCACTGGTTGATTTCGATTTTCCCTTACGTGCCATATTTTAAAATTATCAGGACAAATAGTGAAGAGATAATGGTATTTACCCGAGAAATTTGGTTGCTGCTGAATAATTTTATTTCTATAACAGGTACTTGGCAGGGAGATAGCTATCCGGAATTTGTAGTGGGTGACAGAGAAATTTGGTGGGGGAGGTGGGGTTTTAAACCACTGTGCATGCTCTTTGAAATAAACAGGAAGGAGAAAGGGGGCCACACTGAACAATTGGGAGATTTTTATAGGAAATTGGGAAATTCATGTTGTGTTTAATTGTTATGGAGTAGGTTCATTGCGATCTTTTGCATGTTGGAGAAAAAACAGTCATCGTATAACGGATAGGGTGGAATAGGAGAAATAGGTGTCAAAATAGGGAAAAGACACGTGGCTGAAGGGAAGGAAACAATGTGCAGGATTGGGGCGACATGTGGAATTATAGGAGTGAAGGGGCAATAGAGACGTGGTGGGAGGCAACAAGGTGACGGGCACTTATCAACTTTGGCGAGAGATGGAGCAGTTTTTAGAGGGGGGGTAGGTGGTAAGAGGTATTGAGTGAGGGGGTGTGAATCCTGAGCGCTGACCACATACTGTGGGGCCTCGAAAAATAAATATGCTTTTTGGACCCCACCCCCCCTCCAGTTGATAATGATAGAATGGATAGGGGGGTCCAAAATCAATCCCCCTCCCTTGATCCCAGTGGGGTAGATCGTGGCGATTAGATCATGCGCCTTCTTTACCACAAACTGACAAACCAAATTTTGTGCCTTTTGCCTTTATGATAAATTAAACTTTAGCACTAATGTTTCATTTACAATTTGTTAATCGTGTTTAAATGACACGATTAATTTATTACAAAAAAGATTAATTATTCTAATTCACACTTAATTAACCCTAAGGAAACATTTAATCTAGCAAGCCCATTTCTTTTTTCCTAAGGTAGTGCAACTTCTATTCTTATGCTTATTTATCAAATTTAACCAAGCTTAAACACTTTGGTTAATATTTCTCTAATCTACCTAATCAATTTCAACCAAGAATTAACTAGATGGTTGATTTATTAACTATCCTAAACAACCTTATTTAACCTAGTTCAACCATTATTAAAAAATATGATTAAACTTAGGAAATCTATTTCTATGTGGCAATAAACAAGGTACACATTATGTTTGAAAAAATTCTAAAGTAACGCTGATGCATTTTTTGTTTTTCAGTGGCATTTAGGCTTGCTCACTTGCATACATCTTTTTCTCTTTTGGGGTTTTCATTCTTTTATTTTTTATTTTTATTCTAATTTTAATTTCTCATATACATTTTTTATCCCTTTTTTTATCATCATTTTTTTTATACATATTTTTGTAAATCATTTGCAGAATACAATATTATTTACAATTTCTATCAACTGAAAGATAATATCCAATCATCGTTGGATCCTATGAATTATAGGACCCTAACAGTGGCTCCAACTAGGGATGACATCCTCCTTGTGAGGTGTCAAGAATGTAATGGATCAGTAGCCTTGGTCCATTGTCTTCAGTCTTTATTCTGCATCTGAATTGATCTATTATTGTTTTAAATATGGCATCAAATCATCAAAATCATATGGTCTTGACCTCAAGCATTAACTTTTAATGTAAGCCACCCACACTAATAGTAGAAAAATAGAATTGTATTCACAATGATTTGAGTGAAAACTAATTTATTCTTGAGGGAAGTAATGTTTGAGCATTCTACATAAACAGGTCCACCAGATAGTTGTTCTCTAAACCTGTCTTTTAGGAAAAGTGCATTTTTTCCTTTGTAAGCATCAATTTTATATGGTCCCTACCACAGATTATCAAACTTACCATCCTTACCTTTATCCTCGTTTCTTGAATCCCACTTTAGTACAATTTCTTCTAATTGAAAATCATCAGCTTTAGTTCTTCTATCATATATCTTTTTGATATTCTCCTCGATGACTTGTGTTTTATTGTAAACTTCTTCTCTTGATTGCTACAATTGTGTGGTTGGGTTTATCCTCCTTTGTAAAGCATTGGGCTCAGCTTGTGACTCCTATAGTAATTTGAGAATAGGGATGAGGGGAAAACAACATCTATCCCATAAACTAATTGGAATGGAGACATACCAATAGACTTTTTGGTACTAACCTTGTCTTCCCACAAAGCATTGATTAATTTATTGTGGCAAGACTTTTTGTTAGCCTACACTAACTTCTTAATCATATTAACTAAACTTTTATTTGAATACACAACTAACCCATTTACCTATGGGTAATAGGTATTAGAGTGACCCAATCTTATGTTGTACTTGTTGTAAAAGTCCACCATCTTCTTTGATTTGAATGCAGTTGCATTATTATTAATAATCTAATTTGCGCATCCAAATCTGGTAAAAATGTTACCTTCCATGAATTTAATGATTACTGCATATGTGGCTTACCTTTTAGGGATAATTTCAATCCATTTGGTGAAATAATTAGTGGCTGTAAGAATCCACTTATGCTGGGCTGAGGAGCTAGGATGTATTTCTCCAGTGAATTCCAAACCCATTGTTGGAAAGGAGTTTCAACTGATATGGGCTTCAAGGATAGGGGTAACAATTTTCTATTTCCTTCAAATATTTAGCATTGATGACATGTGGTGACTTTCTTGTGGACATCTACAAACAAGGTGGGCCAGTAGAAACTAGCCCTTAAAATCTTGTTTGATGTTGTCTTCCAGTACAAGTTTCCTCCATAATCTCCTTCATGGAATTCCTACATAAGTTAATCTACTTCATCTTTTAGCACATAGTTAATTAAAATTCCACCTACATCTTTAGAATATACATTATTATCCAAAATACAAAATCTCACAACCTTTAATTTAAGAAATCTAGCTTTAGTTTTAGTCAAACCTAGATGAGATTTTAAATTTTATAGTAGAAAGACAATGTCTTCATACCCCGGAGAGGTAGAAAAGGCTTTTAATATCGGTGGAGTCACCAGAATCTTAGCTCTTTGTATTACCTAAGACTGTGAAAGAGAAACAAAGGTAACCACAAAACCCCTTTTAAGTCTAGAAGCTATCCCTTCTAGACTTAGAGAGGGATCTCCCTATCAGATTTAGATTTGTTTTTATTGAGATATTAGGCTAGTAATGAAAGTTAAGTATTTTGATTTTTTAGATGGTTTGGTTGATTGGTTGATAATGTAACAAGATACCATTGGGAAATGGAGTCAATTTAACTTTGAATGGATTTATTTCAGCATTTACAAACATATCTAATAGGGAAAGTATGTAGATTTATTGGATCTTATATTTATGATGAGATGGAAAAGAAGAAATGATTAAGTTTCCATTAAGTAGAGAGAAATTAAGAATTCTATTGCTTAACTTTAGTAGATAACATTGAAATTGTTGAAAAGACAGAACTGAGTGTACTTAAACAAATTCAAATTCAAAATTTCCTTTGAACAAAATAGATTAGAAAACACATGTGAAATTACAAAGAAAGGAAACCATAGTAACAAAGGAGAATATCACTTCACCAAAAATCTGACACATGAATCGTGAAAAAGCTTTTGTATTACTGAAATGTGTCCACTGGAACTTTGTGGAACAAACTTACATCAATGGTCATTTTCTTTTACACAAACATCAACCTCTACTACTTTGAATTATGAAGTACTTATAAAATATAATTACAAAATATGTTGATGTCAAAGGATCAAGACAGAATCCTAAAATATCTAAAATTGATTACACAAATAGTACAAAAAATTATGAATTGGGAATTGTTGGAATTGCTGGCACTATTTTTGAGGATGGTTGTTGATAACTAGTCCCAAAAAGGTGTTGCCTCGTTGTCTAAGATGAACATGTTTCACTCAACTAATTCACACAAGTGATCCCATTGATATTCACTAAGGATAAATTTTTTTATTAGCTTTCTATATTTCTCATCAACTTCAATATATTTCTCAAATGTAGGCGTGTTGATGAAAATCTGTTTGATCTCATGTTTAATGATAAAATGAAACTCTAAAGCCTCTAGGAAAGCTTTTCATGTAATACTTCCTTTTACCCCGACAAACATAGACTTATCTTAGGCAATAGTAAACAGTTTCTGGTTGTAGTCACTCAAACTAATTAATATGTCAGTCATTGCTACCAACCATGGTAGCCCTCTTTGATTTACTAAGTTGGACTTGGTATGAAACCTCTGAACAACAGTTTCTAGAGACTGACACTTGTTCTCTAATTGTATCATAAGGTTCCTATTTTGTAAAACTTTCTTTATCTCCAAAATGGTTTCTATTATGTCTGCAATCTGAAGCTCCTCCAGTTCTTCCTTAGTTTTAGAATTCAAAACTTTGATTAAGGTTGTTGCTTCACTTGGCTTGTCTCCCAATGTCTCTTACCTCCTCTATCATTTTCATTGATCTCTGCATTAATTCTTCATATTCAAATATGATCTGAATTGATGGCCAAATTTCTGCTATGGCTAGATTGATATCCACCCATATGTTTTCTTTGGCTTCTGCCAAAGTTTGAGCCATTACTAACTCACTCTCTAAAAACTCTATTTTCTGAGCAAGCATGTGAGTTTTTATAATTATTCTACATTAGAGTTGTCTATCTTCAATTTTTGGTCCAACAAATTCTTTAGCCAATCTTTTAACTTCTCATTTTATTTTCCCTGAATAGACATCTCCTACATGGATATAACCAATTCAGTGGCAGAATCTATGGTTGGTGTTGGTGATGTTGTTGATGTAGAAGCTTATGTTGTCCCTGTGACTGAAATGGGTACTACAGTTAGTGGAACTAAAGCCAGTTTTGAGGACTCCTCTTTCTCCTTGAGCAATTTTTCTAGTTCCACCTCTATTTCTCTGATATGGTCATTTTGTTCAATTATTATCTTAAACATGTCTTCCTTTTGCTTTTCCAGATCTCCCATTTCCTTAGACTATGGATCCTTTATAGCTGGAAGCTTGAGATTCTTCCTCAGAGTTGTTATATCTACATTATTTTTCCTTACAATCTCCTCCACTTCCTTTACATCACTGGGGTCATAACCTATATTAATGACTAAGTCCCCTAGTGATTTGATTCTAGTATGCTTTGCCAAAGATGAGATCTTCTCCAGCTTCAACTGTGACTATATATTGTTGATGGAGGCCTACAATTTTGAAGTTGTCATGGCAGTATCAGTCAGAGTGGAGTATAACATATCTCCAGTCTATTTGTGCATATCCATCTGATGAATCAGATGGATTTTATTGGTGTCAAAGGAGAAAATTATCTTCTTATATTCTGTTGGTGACTTTTGGAATGGAACTTGTGCCTGTAGAAAATCCATTTGCATTCTTCCTTGTTCAGTATCAAAGGCTAACAAAAGCCTATGTTGGGAAGAAGTAGTTTGATTCCAGAATTGAGTATATGTGTTGGCCTTTGGCATTTCATTTTTTTTCTTGATTTCTTTGTACTTAGCAAAAATATTTTGCTCTATTTGGCCTTGAGCCAAGTCTATTGTCGGTAATGAATTTGGAGGATCTTGTGAGGCTGAAGAAGATGGAGAGCCTACAAAAATGTCTTCTTGTCTTGTACTTGCAAATATGTTTTCTAGTCTTGTAGAAATATGTGGGCCTATTCAAACTATAGTAGACTGTCCTTCGTCATCCTACATGAAAAATGGTTTTGGATTGGTTTTCTGTTTCTTTTTATATATTATGAATTCCTTAGCTCCAATTTTTGTTACTACAGGAGAATTTTTTTCTCTTCGACTTTTGTCATGCTTTCCCTAAGGTACTTGAGTCCGTGAAGTGGTTGTAGACAGAACGTGTTCTTCATCTTCATGCAGAGTGTTCTCCTCCCACTGATCCTAGTTCGTGAATTTTTCAATATATGGCCTGGGAGTGTGATTGTAAGGAGTGGTCTTATGTTCCACTCTTAAAATGGAAATGATGCCAAAGGTGTTATGCTTCTTAACCTGCAAATGATACCCAAATACAGAATATGCGAAGAAAAGAGACTGAGAACACAGAATATGTGAAGAAAAGATATCCAAAACATAGAATGGCAATGACTTTATTATTCAGAGAGTAATGTTCACTTGCCGCTTCGAGGGGGCAACCTCCAATAGAGCAGAGCTCGATTACAAAAATAAGACACGATGCTCCTCGCAAGGAGTTTCTATCCTTTATATATGACTCCTACGATTAATACCATGGGTCAATACCGCTTATTACTAATACCATCTATCTAATACTACGGCCATTTGCAACTAACTGTGGTTCCTTTATATTGCGGTTAACCATTTACAATTTAATATGGGCTTTTTGACTTTTACTTGACGTGGTCCCTTTACATAGATAAGGGTTAGTGTGGGACCCTAACATGCCCACCCCCCTTAAGACTAGCCTTGTCCTCAAGGCTGAAGCTGCGGAAACTGCTGCAGAATAGTGGCTGGCTCCCAAGTTGCATCTTCTGCAGAGGTGTCTTTCCATATGACTAGGACTTCCTTAATCATGCAGCCGCGCAGTTGCTTGACTCGTGTGTTGAGGACCTGTTCCGGTTGAAGCCAGATGGATCCTTCTTCGTCCAATTTCGGTAGACTAGTCTGAATTCTGCAATTATTCCAAATCACTTTCTTGAGGCATGAGACATGAAAAACAAGATAGATTTTTGCAGTAGGTGGCAAAGCCAACTTGTAGGCCACTTATCCAATGCGTTGAAGTACTTGATATGGTCCGTAGAATTTGGGAGAGAGTTTCTGACATCCTTTGTCTTTGAGTGATGTTTGCTTATATGGTTGGAGCCGTAAAAAGACCTGATCCCCTTCGTTAAATTGGCGCTCTAAGCGATGCTAGTCTACTTGTTGCTTCATGCGGTTCTGAGCTTGATGAAGATTCTCTTGAAGATGGGTGAGCATAGTTGCGCGGTGTTGTAGGAGTTGATCCACTGCTTGGACTTTTGAGCAGCCCTTGAGATATGAAGTAGGTGAAGGCGGGAGTTGACCATATACTGCTTCATAGGGAGTCATTTTGGTGGTGGCATGTTAGTTGGTGTTATACCACCATTCTGCGAGAGGTAGCCATTGTACCCAAAGGTGTTGTTTTTCTGAAGTAAAACACCTAAGGTAGGTTTCTAGACATTTTTTGACTGCTTCAGTTTGACCATCTGTTTGCGGATGGTAGGAAGTACTGAGTTTTAGTTGAG
>APFE030143465.1:2220-13706 GCA_000404065.3 Pinus taeda | reverse complement strand
AGATTGAGTCTCCCAATTCTATCAATCACATCACTTAAAGTATCATCCGTTGTTGGAGTTTCATGAGGGGGAGAGAGTGCTTTAGAAGAAGATTCCATAGGTTGATCTAGTATAGGAATCCCCCCTTGAAGATGTGGAATTTTATTATCAAATTCTTGAAATGATTTTGCATTTGCGAATCTATCCAAGCAATCAAGTTGCCGCTCAACAACATTGTTAGTTTTGGATGTTTCAAGAAATATTACATCTCTAGATACAACACACTTTTTATTGACTTCATCATAGAGATGGTATGCTTTGGAGGTGTTTGAATACCCCAGGAAGATACACTTACGACTTCTTGAACCAAGTTTGTTTCTATGTATCTTTGGTATCAAGGCATAATAGGTGGAACCAAAGACCCTAAGATGCTTTATCAAATGAATGTGCCCATACCACATTTCATAGGGAGTCTTGTTTTTGATAGCATTAGATGGACATCTATTCTTTATATATATAGCACATAGAATTGCATCAGCCCAAAACATCAATTTTACATTTTTGAAAAACATGATGGAGCGCACCATATTTAATATTGTCCTATTAATTCTTTTAACTACACCGTTCTGTTGGGGATTATAAGGCACAATTGTTTGATGTTTGATCCCATGTTGGCTAAGATAGTTTTCAAATTCACTTGAAGTATATTCTTTTCCATTATCAGTGCGAATGGAGCCAATATGAGATTGTGCATCATTTTCAATCCATGTATGAAATTTCTTGAATGTTTGAAAAGCATCAGATTTGTTCTTCAATAAATAAACCCAACACATTCGGTGTAGTCATCAATAAATGTCATCATATATTTATTTCCATTTGCAAAAGGAACAGGAATTGGACCACATAAATATGAATGAATGAGTTCAAGTTTTCTATGTGCTCTTGAATGTGAATCATGAAAAGATTGTTTGCTATGATTTCCTAGAATGCAAGCATCACATTGCTTAAGTTTCCTAGGAATGGTAGGCAAACCAGTAACACCATTTTTCTTCAACAAGCGGAGGCTGTCATAGTTCAAATCTCCAAATCTAGCATGCCATAATAAACTTGATGGAAGTGTACCTTCTTCATATGAGAATTGTATGAGAAATATTGTGCACGAGCATAGGTACCCTGTAGCTTGAGAAGTCTTTCTTCTTCTATCCCTCTCATGACAAGTGAGTGGTCAGATGCTTTTCTCACCTCAAGCTTGCCATCAAACATATGAATGAAGTGACCTTGCTGGCAGATGTGGACCAAGGACAACAAGTTTCTCTTTAGCTGTGGGAGATATAGAACATGATGCAGAAGAAAGTCTGGAAGACCAGGCAATTTAAGCCTGATTGTGCCAAGCCCTGATGGCTTGAGTTTTGATTGGTTTGCAAAGTATGCTGCTCGATCAACATTGTT
Organism: Pinus taeda; assembly: GCA_000404065.3. Classification (NCBI taxonomy): domain Eukaryota; kingdom Viridiplantae; phylum Streptophyta; class Pinopsida; order Pinales; family Pinaceae; genus Pinus; species Pinus taeda. The sequence continues at coordinate 12,278 of APFE030143465.1, read as the reverse complement.
AGTAAATTCTTCAAAACAATATTTTCTATGAGTCATGTGGCAAGTTGCTCCTGAATCAAGCAACCAATCATTTCTCCAAGAAGCAAGTGAAGCATTAAACAAGTCTTCATTTACCCCAATATTACATTGTGCCACAACATAATAAGTGGATTCAGGTGCTTTACCTTTGTCTGTGTCATTAGTTTTACCTTTGTGTTGGTTTCTTTTTTGCTCAATTTTGTCCCATGGTAGCTTGCATGTGGAGGCATCATGTGATCCATTTTTTTGCATTGTATGTAGTGTAAATCTGCCTTTTCTCCTTGAGAGTGTTTGCCCCCCTGCCTCTGAAATATCTTCCTCTTCCTCTTCGTCCACCTCTTCCTCTTGTAGTATATTGGGTAGGATTCTTTTCTTTATGCGCAAGGCACACAGTCTCTTTAGAATATTCAGGGTTGTCTTCTTTCCAAAAGCTTTCTCTCTTTCAGTAAATTTTTTCATAAGAGAGTCAAAGGTTATATCTTTGAGATTTCCATTTGCTTGCAATGACTCAAGATAATTGGAGTAAGTAGGATAAAGTGCCTTGAGAAAAGCTATCAGAGGAATATCCAGTTCAACATTAGTGACTTTGATATCATGCATTATATATTTTACTTCTGATGCAAGAGTAAGAGGATGATTGTTTTGTAATTCAAGAGTGAAGAGTTTGATTATGAGTTGAACAACTTCAAGTGCAGAGTGTGAGCCATAGAGTTCTTTCAACTTTTGTAAGGCTTCGAAAGCATTTGAAAATGGCGAAATATGGTGACTCACCTCTTCACTTACAGATGCTGCAATTAATGCATAGTATTTGCTATTCTTATTTTCCCAAATGGCGAACTCTTTGTTTGATGTAGGCTATTCTAGCTCTTTGTCTCCGTCTCCAAAACACACTCCTTTCCACAACTCATTGAAAATGAGGGTGTGTTTTATCTTCCAGGATCACTCAAGATAGTTCTCCTTGCAGTGAGAACTACTCCCACAATAGATATGATTGAATGCATTGTAAAATCCGTGTGGTGTAAAAATACTTCTGTTGGCAAAAAAAATGCGTTTTTGATGTAAAAAAAATTGCACTATAGTAGCAATATTCTGAATTCTTATGAAAACCAAGAAACAAGTTGCACATATAGGGGTTTCTAAGGCTTCTTTTGGAAAACAATGAATAATATCAGACAACCAATTTCCAATCCATTTGGAGCACAACCAAAATTTAGGTAGATCAACACTGCAACAAATACCGATCGATTTATCCTGAGGCCTTTTGGGAACATGACATGGATCACAACCTTTCAAATATTCACACCATATATCAAAATGCAGTCAACACATATCTGCCTTTTCAACCATTGGCAGTGCACATAATTCAATACGTCGACACTTCATATAATTAAGGATCAAAGATAGGAGAATGCGCTATAAAAAAAATATACGATCCTTCACACTATCAACACTTCTCAAATGTAAAGAACTTCCAGACATTGCTGATTACCCTTTACCATTAACTCAATTCCATTTGGTGTGCAGATTAGCAGTTCAATGTTTGGCACCACTAGTTTCTTCTGTTCCAACAGAAGGCACCTTTAATTGTTACACACAGGATGTGATAGCATAGTGCGGAGTGGTTGTGAATGGGAGCGGTAACGTTTTTGGTTCTTTTACCATAGAATTACACATGAACAAACTTTCTAATATGTATTAATAGTCACAAAACTAAAAACACATTGCAAAAACATCGAGAGTCGATCTTGAGAATTTAAAACAAAAGGTCGTTTACAAAGTAGTTGGATGCATCCATCTACACATAAGAATTTGATTTTATTACTGCTATGATACCACATATGGGAACGAGGACTCCACGCTCACCGCATCTCCACCAAACTGCATACAGGAAAGAGGTTAAGGGGAGAGGCCAAGGGGCTGAGGTCGATCCCCCTCTCAACACCGGATGCGATACCACTACGTTTCCAGTGATTCTAGCGATACCACCAAGCGGGTTGACTATTCAGAGGGAATATAAAACACATATGACAGTGTAAGGAATGTGGGTTCAGGCCTCAAGAGCATGGCAGAGGTGTGAGTTCTGCAAAATAGGGAGGAAACTAACACCAGGAGTTACATAAAAGCTAATTTTGGGAGCTGGCTCTGATACCATGTCAAACTAGGAGGTAACTCCTCAAAACAATTCATTAATATTCATTCAGGTTGGTCCTTATTATATACATGAGGGAGAGACTGTTCATTTCATCTCTCGGTGGCTCTTCATATTTTCTATTATTTATTTACATCAATTTTAGTTATTCACCCAATCATGATGATTAGGTGTCAACAGTTATGAATGAAAATATTCATAGATAAGATATACATAGGCTTTTAATAAAATATTAAAATATTCATAATTCATAAATAAACTAATTAAGCTATTTAATTAAGTTAGTGAAGGGGAATTAGTAAAAAAGACACGTCTCTTAATTGGCATGGCCAGTTAACTCCTATATATGGAGAAATGCCATGGCCATGTATACATTTCAAAGAACTGTAAGTTCAGCCTTCTATGTACAGTTTCCTCTTATTACTCCAAATTTTTCTTAACAAATGTTCCTTTAATTTTTTCCTCGTTAGCTCTTGTTTAGGAACAGGACCTTGAATTCTTAACTTATATCGACTATTTTTTTTCTAAGTCAGGATCTCATTCTGTGGTGGTTCTTCAACATTTTCCTTCTAAGTAGTGAACACACGACTGAAATTATTTACTACTGTCTAACACCCACAGTGTCTTGAGTCACATCAGATTCTTCCTTTTCTTCTGTCTGCTCAGTCTGCTCATCTAAAAGTATTGCATCAATAATGTGCGCGGCCAGAGCGTTCATGTTGTGATTCCACTACGGGCATGTATTTTTTGAATTATATTCTTGATGAAAACAACAATATTGGTCCATGCCCATGGTTTTGACATTCAACATGACATTCGAGTTTTGTGTAGACTTAGTTTGCTGTTTACTATTTTTGTTGTTTTTATCAGCGCTTCTTAGGAAGTTGAACCTGGGGAGCTTGATGTTGATGGTGGTCTCTCTTGTCCTTTGTTTTAACTTTTCCAACTCATTGTACAGAGTTTGATGGTCTGGGTCAAGCTTTCAAGATCAATAACTTCTCTATCCTTGGCCTTGTTCGAAGAGGTATGAGACCTTTTTCTAGTCTACTTGGAGTCTTTGGATGGTTCATCATCGATGATGAATCCAATTACACGCAAGTCATTTTCAACAACAATGGTTTCTTCAAAATTCTTCACCAAAGTTTCTTTCACTATCCTCTTTATGAATTGTGCAATGGTTGTTGGCAAGGAAAAAGTGTATTATGGTGATGGAGTCATGAGGCTTCATATTGGTGAAAAATTTGTTCAACATCTAATTGAACCTTTGATTAAAATCCTTGACGTTCTCTTTCTTATCCATGTTTAGATTTCTTAGCTCCTTTAATAATATGGCTAGGGTTTTATCATCAACGAAATTTTCCTGGAACAACCTTTTAAACCCCCTCCAATTTTGAATTGAATTTGTAGGAAGACTATGATACCAAATAATTGCTCTACCATCTAAGGTACAAGGAAAGAGTCTACATGCAACATTGTGATAATGTACGTAGAGCATATGCAGGTGTAGGTAGAAGTTATCCAAATGGTCTTCTACTTTGATCGACTTGTCAAGGTCATATTTCATTAACAACTTTTTTGGTTGTATTGGCATCTTGTGTAAAATACCTAGAAGAGTGAGTGGGCCTTGAGTCATCCAATCCAGCTCTTGGTTTTCTATGTTCTTGTCTTTGTGCTCCTCCTCTTCAAAATATGAGGAATCTTCTCTATGACTGCCTAACCTATGGAAAATGTCGTCTGAGAGCACGACGTTATGCATGTATCCTTCATTGTAAGGTGGAAGCTACTCTGGTTGTTTTGTGTCATATGCAAATTCTGCTAACTCTTCAAGAGTAGAAAAAACCAGATCTTCCATTGCAGTAACCACTATGCCAGAAGGAGTTGTTTCTTTTCTCTTTGAAAAATGAGGAATATTTTGTGCTCCAAGAATTTGTCCAATAGCCTTCGCAAACTGATGGGTTATAGGTCAAATCGCCCGGATTTTCTCATAAGTGAGTTCACAAGTTGGTTCTGCGATGGACTGAGAAGATCCACTTACTTCAGGAATATGAGACAAATATTTGTTGCGAATGTTGTTTCCTTTTCCAAAAGAAGTATGATGTGGGTGGGTGGATTTATCAACCATAAAAAACTAGTTGCCCTCCTTCTAGTGCCAAAAATGTTGACAGTGCTGGACTTTCCAAGATTCAAAGGGGTCTCCCTGATATGTGGTCCAAATTAGACCTCACGCTGTTTGGTATAGGAGCCCCATCCAGGATATGGCCCGACTACAATTATCTTAAAGATATTCCCTAGCTTTAGCTGTCAACAAGATAGAGAATCACATATGTGCCTTTGAAAAGCAAGAAAGTGTGCCTTTTGAGTGTCCAATTGCAGATGTATCTAAGTCCTTTCATTACATAGGAGAAATAAAGAGAGCCTTTGAGAGAGAAGTAATAGTACTACCCTAATAGAGACACATGCAGAAAGAGAAAGAGTCGCCTAACATCAAGCAAAATAGTTCACATACATGCATCGATCATTATTATCATTACAACATATTTTCAACAAGAAGAACTGAAGTAACTGAAATAGTTCAACTAATTCAGTACCAATGAAAGCAACCATGAACAACAAACATCCAAAGAACAGTCTCAGAAACATTCAAAATCCATGTGTAGAAACATGCTTTCCTGGAAGGCTCCAATATTAAGTAAAAGTCTAGAGATACATAAATTGAACGAACAACACTAGCTCCAATAATGGAGTGTTATAACCACTTCTTGCTCCCCAAAAGTACTAAATCAATCTCTTTAATTCCTTATGGGAAAGGTTAAGGTTAAAAGTCCTTTACGTGAGAAATGTGAATCTATTTATAACTTGAGTAGTGACCTTTCACATCCTCGTGATTCTTGAATTTCTATCTTCTAGTGACATTTGGACTTCTGTAATCTTTGGAGTTCCAAATGAATTTTGAAATTATATATGACATTTGGTATTACATGTCCTTTGGACTTCCATGACTCTTGAGTTCATACGTGACTCTTGGACTTATACTTGTTTGTCTTTTACAATGATTACAATAATACGTCTTGACTTCCACATCATCATGTGATGAAACTAGACATGTCACTATATTGGATGACTGGGACTGGCAGTTATTAATGACATGGAATTTCTTTGGTGGTTAAATACTTGCCACTATATATGCTCTTCATTCATCTTCTAATCATAATGCTTTCACCCTCCAAAGGGACTTCAATCTTGGAGTCTTTAGGGTGAATTGATCATCAAGTTTTAGGTGTGTTATTGGTTCTTTTCATGCTTCCTTTTTTTATCCTCTTTTCCTGATCTTTCTCATGTGCGCTTTCCATGAGGTCCCTGGAATAGCTATTTCTGAACTCACTCAAGATGAGAAACTATCAGTCTCAAAATCTCCTACTCTACCATATTTTATTCAAATTTTCCTATTCATGCCTTTCCTGTGCACTCAAAATGGTCAAAGGAGCTTTAGAGTGCAAGGGCGCAATTTGAAAGGTTGAAGGACTGAAGAGGGGAGGCTTTGGGGCTTTGTCGTGCGCTCAATGGCAGTCAGGGTAGGGCGCATGTCATAAGTTCGAAGGCTTTAGGCTTCCCAAGTGCATTATGCACTCAAGGGATAGAGGGAGGGTGCAGGGCGCACTCCCGAAGGCTGAAGGCTGAGGCTTCTTTCCTTCGATGTGCACTCATGCGCTCTAGAGGCCTTAGAAAGGAAAGAAGGCACACTCTTGAAGGCTAAAGGTTAAGACTTCATGCCTTCAGGGTGCGCTGATGTGCTTAAGAAGTTCAGGAGGGCACATGGGGCATTGGGGAAGGCTGAAGGATTGAGCTTTAGGTATTTAGGGTGAACTTGTGTGCTCAAGGAGGGTGCACTTATTCGAGTCAAAGGAGTGTGTTCAAGGGAGGATTAGGCATTTTGGAGGGCACAATTCAGAACAAGAAAGGCTATTCGTGATTTTGGAGTGAGCCAAGATTTGAAGGAGGGCACAAGGCTCACTTCTAAACAACAAAGAGTCTCCCATAAAGGCTTCAGAGTGCACTCATTTGCTCTTGGCGTTAATGGTCTCGTTTTTCAACCAAAATTTGTCTAAGTTTAGATGATTGGTCAAGGGGTGAGCAAGATGAGTTATAGACATAAAACCATGTGCGACACATACTAACTCCTCGAGAAAACTTAGAAAAACTTGATTAACAATTAATATACATCAAAACACCATTTTATGCACATTCCCCAAGTATAACCAATGAAGTGTGTGCAACTGCGACCCGAAAGTGTCATTTACAACAAAAAAGGTGTTATGATGATGAAATTCATGTAGAGATATTCTAATAAATGCGATGACCCCCCCACCCTCCATTGTTGGATTAAATTATGGTCCAAAACCATGTGTTATGTATCCATGAGCATTTTTGCAGACATCGTGTATGTGTTGTTTACAATTTATGCATATGTTTAAAAGGGGCTTGCGGGGTCCAAGGTTGAGTGTGGGAACTATATATTTTTTTAATGGGTCGTTATAATATAATTCCACTAAGGTTGTGTTCATTTACGTAAGCAAAAATGTAAATGTCATGCATGTAATGTATAGATAGTTTATATATATATATATATATATTGGAAAGGGGTTGAATATTCATATACATACATTGGTGTTACATCAGGTGGTGGAAGTCCATGGGCCTATAACTTATATTCACTATCTCCATCAGTTTGTTATAAGGGTCTAATTAATGCACATGGTTTACATATATATATATATCTATATATATTCGCCCCAAGGGTTAACTTATTGGTTGAGTTCCTGATGTTAAGTACCTTTCCAATTGGGAGGTCACAGGTCAAATCTCCTCAACACCTTGGGTTAGGCCTTCTTGTTTTGATGTAGGAAGGATCCCTTCAATTTGATCTCTCGGATTTCCTGTGGATGTAGTGGCCACCAGTGTCATCAACCACGCTTGAAATTAATATATATATATATTTATACAGGTTATTTTGTTAATATAGATTTATCACATTTATATTATCATTTCCTATAGAGTGGGGTCCCGCTTATATTGAGAGATATGGTTTTACCCTATGTCATATAGGTATTGGTAGTGGGTCATCCCTTGTTTCCATTGGATCACTTTATATTCACATGGACCAAACCTGTATATATATATATATATATATATATATATAACCACAATTAGATGGAACCTGTGGCCCATGGGGTATCGATTGATTAGTCATGATATAAAGCACATATATTTCATGTGTATATAGTTGTAAGCCACATGGAACCTGTGAAACATTGACCATGCATGGAAAGTTAGAAACATTATAAATATGTTCATAAGAGCTCCACAAAGGCGCCATGCTATAATATATACATAAGTATTTAAGTGGTAAAAATGGGACCATGGTGGTAACAAGATATGATACAAATATATGCATATCTATATCATGGAAGCAGGGGGTCCTATAAAGGGGATGCATTACATATCTATATGTATGGGGTATGTTCTATAAGTGTAGGGGTATATAGTTGGTTAGGAAGGACCATGGAGGGGTTAGCCCTATGGTGTAAGTGCCACATGAAGTGGAGGGAGTAAGGGGATTGCCCATATTAACCATGATACTTGCTAATATGAACCAAGGGGGAAAGTGGTATGATGCTTGGTGCTAGAGCGGTATGCCTCATGGGCATCACATGGGTGCCACATGGCATGGTGAGGTGTCATCGTAGAGTGATATGAGATGGCTTAAATTGTCACAAATTTTGTTTCTAAAGCTCAATTGAGGCGATATTTTATGTCACTAGAATCGTCTTGATGAGATGAAGGCAATGGTATATTATGAATAAAACGAATTTTAACAAAAGTGAAAACTTTTACACCCCATTCTCATAATTTCACATTAAGAGTCGGGTTAGCTTTGTAACCACCTCTAATTATCATGTTAGATAAGGGGGTGTGTTACAATGTGGCATCAAATCTCCTAGGTTCAACACTTAGGCCTAAAGAGATCTATAATGAAAGGAATGAAGACCAAATGTTTAAACCTAGAATCTTGGAAATGAAGCTAGCGACCTATCACAGAATGAACCAAATAGGAGTTCAAATTATAAACCTTGGAGAGGAATGGAGCTCTAGCTCCCGAGTGTTATAAGTAACTACGAATATGATAAATTATTATATTAGACCGCGGACTACAATAAATGCTTCTATAATGATGGAATTTGTTTAAAACTTACCATTACATGTGATAATCTTTATGCATTGGCAAAACTTCCTGCATGATTTTGTGCATAACTTAAGTAGTGTATTAGCACTGCTAACCAAGTGGTGTACTTGTACACACTTAGAATAGGTACGCATGTGATTGAGTACATGGTATGAGGGAATATTGAAATCCCTATGTTGCCTTGATTGTATATTGTTATGTCGATTTTATAGATATGTTTATGCATGTGTGTGTGTGTGTGTGCATGCATTAGATGGGGGAATCCCATGGTTTGTTTGGCTAGAGGTATATTGTAGAGAGTTAAGTAACTAATGAATGCTTGTTGGCAAGTATTGGTTATATTGTTATGATCATGGGTTATATATTGATTATTTTCTAACTTAAGGTTTCCTATAGGTACCACGATTGATGACCTTAATAAGAAGATCAAATTCTTCTAAAGTGTTTAAAACACCGATCTAAATGGTAAATGTGGTTTCAGTAAAGAGGTTGACTTTGATTACTCTATTAATATGGATCACAAATTCAATTCCGAATTTTGCAATTGTATTATGATAGTTGTGACTGATATATGTGTGTGTGTGTGTGTTCTTGAATTTGAAAGAAAACTTATGTAGGTGTTATTTTTCTTTTTGATATTTAGTTGATGACATTCCTATGGATGCATGAACAACTACAAGGCAACATGTTTCACTTAACTTGGTAATACGACCACCCATATATGTATTTTTATTTCATTAATGAACTAATAGTTCAGTGCGTGTGGCATCATAGGGGATGGCTCAATGATAGAGATATGGAAAACATGACCAGTGGTACACAAAATGAATCAAAGAGGGGAATATCCTCTAGAAGAATAGAATATTTGAAGGCTTAGCTCATGTATTTGGAAGCTGGTCTTAGGATGTGCAAGGAAAAGAGAAAGAAACTTGCCAGTCAACAACAAGAACTAATAGAATGGAACTATGAACTACAAGAGAACTTGCAGGAATTAACGTATCAGGTTCAGGTCTTAGAAAAGGGAAGTAATGATGGCAGGAAAAGGCCCCATGAGATTGAGAGGGAAAGGAAACCTATCGTTTATTGTTCTTGTGGAGAGGAGCATTAAAATTGAGATTTCCCCCACAAGCTAAAAAAGAAAGGAAAGGAAATGGATTTTTCTGCACATGTGTATACATGGTGTGATGGTCGACAGAGCCCTGAATGCCAATCTCAAGACATTGAGTCAATTTTTAGGATTATCTTATTTGATGTTGATATGTTATGCCTTTAAACTTTAAGTTTCTGATTGGTTTTTTGATTGTTGAATATGCATGTCCATGTTGTTTTGTGTGTGGTTTTCCTTTATGCTTGCGCTTATGGATTTATAAATTCTTTTTGCGATGTTTCCTTTTAGTTTTCCTCTTGCGTCACATATTGATTTTATGATTGTCCTTGATTTACTTGGGGGACTTGGAGAGAATTGATTGGGGGGAAGGATAGCCACAGATTCCTGAGAGAGGGGCAGTACATGATTCACATGCTTAGAAAAGCATGGTCTTGGTATAAAAGTTTGGAAAATGGTTCATTATCTTCTCTTGCTGATTTCCATGATGTGTTCTATGACACGTATAAAGAATGTCATCCTTCATTATTGTTGCTCAAAGATTG
>APFE030143460.1:1323-39076 GCA_000404065.3 Pinus taeda | reverse complement strand
CCCTGGAGGACACTTGCTCTTGTATTATTACGCGTGGTTTCCGTGTGGTTTGTTCATAAAAGTAATCTGGTAATCTGCTATGTTTTGAGAATATTTCATTACATGCTCTGTTGTGATTCAGTTATTTCGTGTTCTTGAACTTTACGTCGATGCTATGTTATTTTATCAATTCTTTAAGTATTGATTAATTCCTACAGGACACTGTTACTTTATTACATAATTCTTCACGATTGTATTCTGCATTATAACAAGTCATCTAGAAAAGTCTGTTTCACATGGTTATTGAACGTGACTATTCTTTATTATAAGATGCAGTCGTATGTGTTTTAATAGAAGTAGGTTACGTATAGTGTGTTTCTAAGGTTCTATAGTATTGTTCTATCATATAAGATTGAGAGATTGATGTTTTGATTGGCATGGTTAAATAGATTTGTAGTTTAAAGGATTTGGTTATTGTTTATTTCAATTGCTGTTCCATTTAATTGTTGTTCCATTTAATTGCTGTTCCATTTACTTGCTGTTCCATTTACTTGATGTTCCATTGATTTGCTGTTCCATTTCCAGATTGCTAATTTGTCGTTTCTTGAGGATGGACTTAGGCTGTAGTGGACCCCAACATCTGCTACCTGGTCCCCAGACCTCTGATCTGCTCCCATCAGCTATGAAAGGGACGTGTTATTGCTACCAAGCCCTTGGCTGATGTGCTGCTCCATTTCATTATCATTTCTTTTATCTGTTGTTTCATTTCTAATCATTAAGAACGATCCCAGGTTGTAGTGAGCCCAACATCTGCTATTCGGCTCCCATACCTCTGATCTATTCTCATTAGTTATGAAAAGGATGGACTATTGCTGTCGAACCTTTGGCTGATGCAATACTTGGTGTGATTTGGTTTTTCGAAGTAGTTAAGTTGTAAGTTTGCATTACTTTCCTTGCATAGCTTTTGAATAGCTGTACTACAAGCATTACTATGGAAAATGCTAGCCTCGGACTGAGACACCCTTTGAAATAACCAGCCGATGCCGGATTGACATATTAATGTAAGGTAACTAGAGGTGAAAGAGACCCTTGTTATAGCTCTACAGACAACTCGATATAGTTGGATCTTCTCCTGGCGAGTGTGCTTGATCTGCGTGTCCATGATCCGATCAGTTGTGGCTTGTTTCATGAAATCTGGATTTAACTATGTAGGTGTGAGTTGTTCTACAATGTCTTATGTGTCTAGCAATGGTGGGAAGTACAGTTGAAGGCGGTACACATTGAACACTAGGTGTAGGCCAAGAAATGGGGGAATTTTGAGCTCAAATGCATTGTCTCTCACAACCTTGTTGATGGTGTAAGGACCATATCAGAGTGGTCTGAGTTTTCGATAGGCTGCGGTAAGGTGTTCCTTTTGCAAATGCAATAAGACTTTATCGCCCACCTGAAACTTATGTGGCACACGATGTTGATCATCTCGCTGCTTGTACATGGAATTTGATTTCTCCATAATGTTATGGACCTGTTGGCGAATATGTTGGATGTGCTCAATGAAGTTGTTTGCCTTATCGGTTTCATACTGGACATGAGCTGAATCTGCCTGAGTAGCTGCAAATGGCATGGCCAAATCAATGAGAAATAGTGGCTGGAATCCCAAGCCCCCCTGAAAAGGGTTGTGGCCAGTTGAGCCTTGGAGAGCCCAGTTATAGCTGTGTTGGACAGAGGGGAGGCTCTCATCCCATGTGCATGGATTCTTTTGAGTTGTACATGCGCAGAATGTGTACAATCATCATGTTGAAGACCTCTATATGGCCATTAGTTTGGGGATGGAAAGCTGTGGACTTAGTGAGCTTGGTGTCCAGCATCGACCAAAGACTAGACCAAGATGTACTGAGGAACCCGTTGTCCCGATCTCAGATGATAGATTGTGAGATCCCAAAGTGTACCCACACTCGTTCAAAGAAGAGTTTAGCAATGGCTTCCATTGTGATATTCTTCTTACAGGCGACCATAATGGTCATCTTCAAGAATCTGTCGACGACCACAAAAACACAGTCGTTGCCATGCTTAGTAGAAGGAAGGCCTAGCATGTAATCCATGGAGATGGATTCCCAAGGTCGACTAGGGGTAGGCAGTGGAGTATAGAGGCCTTGCTTCTTGATGGTTGGTTTGGCAATGGCGCAAGTAGTGCAGGATCTAATGTACTTCCTGACATCTTTTCGAAGATTCGAGACATCTTTTCGAAGATTCGGGAAATAGAAATATTTCTGCACTACTACCACTGTTTTCTCGACCCTGAAATGCCCAGCGGCCCGAATGTAGTGTGCTTCCAAAATCATCTTGGCACGCTCACTTGAAGGAACACAAAGGTGTCCCAGGTGGCATAATAGGGCATCCTGGAGGTGAAAATCTGGAACTTGTTGAGCCTCCAAGGGTCTGGTATGTGTGGCCGAATTTTGGGTCGCTTTTGTAGAGAAGTGGCCAATCAGAAGTCTCGTGCCCACAAGAATTGAGCATGGTGGTTAACGCCATGATCGGTGGTCGGCTGAGGCAATCTACAACATTATTGGTGTTGCCATTCTTATACTTGATATTCAAATAGAACTGTTGCAAGTATGTGGACCACTTCTGATGGCGATCATTCTGCAACTTCCCTTGCGTCTATATGAACTGCAGGGGCCGGTGATCTGTGTGGATGACCGTTTCCTTCCCCAAAATGTAATGCTTCCATTATCAGCAGGCTTACACAATGGAATGCATCTCTTTTTCATAAGTTGGATACTTCCAAATTGTGTCTGAAAGTGTCTCAGTGTGATATGCCACTAGATGCCCCTGTTGAGTAAGGATTTCCCCAATAGCATAGTCAGAGGCGTCTGTCTCGATCTCAAATGGTTGTTGCAAGTTTGTTAATGTAAGCACTGGTGCAGAGCATAGGCGATGCTTCAACTCTATGAATGTCTTCTGCTGAGATTCAGACCAAAGGAATTTTGATTTCGCTCCTCCCTTGGTGACTTGACTCAAGGGCCAAGTGATATGAGAGAATCCCAACACGAACCTGTAGTAGAAATTGGCAAGGCCTAGAAAGTTGTGGAGCTCTATTAGAGTGGTTATAGCTGGCTAATACCAAATGACTTGGATCGAATCCACATGCACCCCCGTTCATCAGTAATGTATCCCAGATACTGAACCTAGATCATGCTAGAAGTGCATTTCTCCAAATTGGCACATAGCTTGTGTCGCTGCAGTGTTTGGAGAACCTGTCGGATGTGGTGGAGGCGCTCTTCCCAACTCTGGCTAAAGATCAAGATGTCATCGAAGTATACTACTACAAATGAGTTGGTGAATGGCCGCAAGATGCCATCCATTAGCCTCATGAAGGTTGCAGGAGCATTCGTCAACCCGAAAGGCATAACCAACCATTCGAAAAGGCTCTCCTTGGCTTTAAAGGCATTCTTCCACACATCAGAGGGTTCGATTGATACCTGGTGATATCCTGGTTTCAAGTCGATCTTGCTGAACTATCTCTCCCCCTTCAGTTGGTCCAGATTGTCATCAATCCATGGGATCACATACCCATTCCATACAGTGATCTTGTTCAGAACCCGATAGTCAATACAGAATCTCCAAGTCCCATCCTTCTTCTGTACCAACATGATTAGGCTCCCACAGGGTGATGAAATCGGACAGATGTGACCTTTCTACAGCAGCTCCTAATTTTTCTCTTGATTTCATCGTTCTCCAGAACGGAGCGCCTATAGATTGGTCTATTGGGAAGTGGTGCACTTGGGGTCAAATCGATGGAGTGCTTGACCTAACAGTGCAGAGGCACCCCTGTGGGGGAGGTGAAGATGTCCTCGTACTCCTCCACGAACTTGTCCATCTGTTGTTTTCGTGCAGAGGGTGATGGGCCTCTAAATTAAGCATAAATTAAGGCCCATGCCTCTAAATTAAATAATAACTTAAGGCCTATGACCATCGTTCAGCACATTAAACCTCTCGCATTAGATAAATTATTTTTAACTTTAATATATTCATTAGGAAGGTTTATGAATAATTGGATATTTATGCCTAATATTACTTCTTTTGTGGAATATTATGAGAATATTGGGCAGATGATGAAGAGTTGGAGGAGGAGATCAGCTAGGGACTCGTTCCCTAGTACTGGAGGATCAATAATAGACAATAAGTCAACAAGATATTATGGAATTGTGGCACAAATGGTGGAACTCCAATGATTGAGCAAATCTAGGAATGTGGTCCACTAATCAAGGGAGCAGATCCACCAATCAAAGGGACTAGATCCACTAATCAAGGGATTTTGGTGGGGAAATCTTCCTCCATTCATAGGGAATGATTCTTAATCATTTTGTATAAGTACCAAGTTGAATTTTCCTCTAGGGGACTTTTTGTTGGGATCTTCAAACGATTAGATTTTGATTAGTGTTATGATGTAGAGAGGTCGCAGTTTTGCAACTCAATTGCATTTTTTGGCAGAGATGTAATTCTTTTGGTGAAAAGAATGAAGATTGGTGTCATGTTGAGCTTCTAGATCTTGTTCTCCTCCATAGGTCTCTGAGTTTCCTTGGGCTTGGCCATCCCAGGAACCTCAAAGCCCTTTTTGTATCATTATCTTTCCTTTTTTTTATTGCTTATTCACATGCATCTCTAGTTCTTATGTCTTTCTATTTCTGCATTTAGTTTGTTGTTGTAGGATTGATTTAATGGTTAAGTGATAAAAATAGAGATTGAGTTATCAATGCAGTTAGGATAGGATTTGATTCATAAAATAAGAAAGAATGTAATGACATAGAGCTTAGATGATCAAGAATAGAGTAAGCGAGAGGTGTGACAGAGATAGGGTTTGAGATTGAAATAGAGGTCAAACAAATTGTTGTAATCGAGCCGAGAGTGCCAACACTCTGTAATTTCCGTTTTTTTGAATAATTGATTGAAGTGTGGTGTGGACGCACTGTTCTGGTGCAGGAATTCATTTGTCTCCGTGTATCGGTGTTCGGGACCTTAATCGGGTGTTTTTCTCTGTTTATGTGTTTTATTGGTAAAATCACAGTGGATTAGTGTTAAGAGTTAACACTGAGATTTAGCGCTCAACCCTTGGTTAAACGTCTTTCCTTAGGTTCCGTATCGATTAGCGTTAAGATTTAACACTGAGAATTAGCGTTAAACCCTTGGTTAAGCATCTTTCTTTAAGTTCCGTATCAATTAGCGTTAAGAGTTAACCCTGAGATTAAGTGCTAAACCCTTAGATAAACATCTTTTCCTTAAGTTCCATATTGAGCACGTGGGCGGCTTTCTAAGGATGGTAAGTGGTATCTCGAGCGCCTTAAAGGTGGGAAGTAGTATTCAGAAATTTCACACGATTACCCTTAGTGGGCGAAATGTAGCATAAGAAAACAACTTTTCTCGTGTGCTTTTGGAGTAATAACGGTTGTGCAAGATTTCGCGCAAGATTGCACGACAACTGTTCGATTGGACGGGTCGCGTCGAAAGTGGAGATTGGCCTTGCTAGTTGGCGAGCAGGTTGCACGATAGCCATTGGATTAGATGGATCAAATCTGACGGTAATCACATTGGAAGCTGCACGCGATTTAATCTAGATTTCGGACGCGATGTTTTATGGACTTTGATTTAATCTAGTTGAATGTTGGATCAATCATAGTCGTTCATTATGAAAGGACGATATCCGACGATAATTGTGTCGGAAGATGCACGTGATTTAATCTATATTTCGAACGTGATAAAGTTTTGAATAGGATTAAATTTATTTGGGATCCGGTCATAATGTCAAAGAGTTGAGAAATACGATATCCGTTGGATCTGGCGAAGTGAAATCAACGGCGAGGATTGAAGCGCTTGATAAAGTCAGATAAGCAGGACCCTCTGGGTGAAAATCCATGTATAGACTCTGTTTGTGCATGCTGATTGGTTACAAAGCTAAAATGTAGTCAAATTATAGCCTACTACCTCATTTTCGTTAAGACAAAACGACAAAAAGAAAAACAAAGTTATTTTATTCATTTACATGCACAAAAGTAGAAGGTTTGATGGTTTAAATCTGCATGCTTAGTACAGTAGGATTGCATACATGTTAACTTAGCATTCTTTTGTAGCAAAGCCTCTTAGGAGTTAGTTAGTAAATGGTGTGTTTTAGCATTTGATTTTGTTCTCTTTCCTTGTACTTTCTTTCTTGCAATAGGTTAACGTTCCATTTCAAGCATTTCATCTTATGCAATTAGTTTAGGATTTGACTTCAGTACATGCACTCCATTACATCATGACATCAAAGGAAGGACACATTGTATGCTACACATATAGTGCCGATACCTCTTAACTTTGTACAAACCCCGGGTTGATATTTAAAGTTGGTAGCCTTGGGAGTTGCAGCATTCTTATTGCAATACCAAGGCTCATTAGAGGGGCCCTGTCTGGAGGTCGTGGCCATTGTCTTCTTCTTTTCCTGAGGGTGTATCATCAGGAAAACAAATTTCCTAGTTTTGGAAATGAGCTTACTGCATTGTTTTGCAATGACCAAAGAGATGGCGGTAGGCGGTGCTACCTTCAGTATCCTATACAACTTATTTCCCAAAGTAACAATAACAGCACGAGGCCTTGAATCATACACAACATGTCACTTCCATAAATATGGTTGGCCTAATAATACATCACAAACATCAAGGGAGCAACGTCACATAATACCTCATTCATGAACGGCTTGATGTTGTATGGAAAGTGGCACTACTGGCTCATGCGAAGATCCCGTCCTTGGTGAAGCCACCCGATGGTGTACGGTTGTGGATATGTTGTGATCGGTAAGCCCAGCCACTTCACGACCTCTACCGAAATAAGGTTCTTTTGGCTCTCGCTGTCGACAATGAAATGTAGCGGGGAAACCTTTACCCACATCTGGGAGTGGAAGAGGCGCTCCTCCTCCTCTAGATCTTTGGGTTCCTCCTTCTGGATCTTTGTGGTGGCAACGGTGGCATTGGGCTCCGCATCGATAATTTGCTTCCCTTTGTCATTCCTCTTATCGAGTTCTTACTCAGAGTTGGAACATGCATCTAATTTCAAATCCTTTAGCTTAGCCACTAGTGACTGCCTGGCCCGACACTCACTTGTGTTGTGAGTGGAACTCTTATCGATCTCATACCACTTTCCCATGTCCTTCTTTGGCTTCAGGGTGTTGTTCTTTGCTTGCATCTTTGGCGGGTTGTCCTGGGCCGCCCCGCCTTGTCTTTGTCCTTTATTATGCAGTTTGGGGGCACCTTGCCCTTGCTTCGGACATATCTAATGTCTCACTTCTTCTGTTTAAATTTTTGCTCAATCTTGACGGCCTATCGATATGTCGTGCCGAGTGAGGAGATGTCCAAGAATTCCATGTTGTTATGGATGTACCTGTGCAGGTAGTCGTGGTACTTGAGAACCAAATGCTTCTCAGAATCCTTGATACCCAACTTTTTGCGAAGGGTATGCAAAACATTGGTAAACTCTGGCACATCTTGGTACCTTCCCTGTCACAGCGTTGTCCACTTTATGTATTTATCCTCATAGCTCCCGACATGGTAGTACTGCTCCTTGATGGCATCCAGGAACAAGTTCCAAGTGGGTGTGGCTGAAATCAATGAGTTTGTACTTTCATCCTTCTACTTATCTACAACATCTACGTCTATCTGACCGTCAAATATGGGAATGTCAAAGTTAACTTGTACCTTAAAGGGTGTGGCGCTTCCAGAGTAGCTGACAGAAGTAGATGTGTCGCCCTTGGGTCGCTGCTGAAGGATCTGGGAAAAGTTGTCCATCATCGCGTTACTTTGTTGCTTGAGGGCTTCTTTGAGCAAGATTTTGATAGGATCTCCTGCCCCCTTGTCTTTCTTTTCATTCGACATGGGAGGCCATCAGAATTTGTGAGGTTAGACTTGCAAAGGTTCGACTAGTTTGAGCCCTAACTCCTTATATCCCGACCTCATGGGGACATGCAAAGAAAAATAGAGAAAGAGTAGATTGTTATGATACCACTAATCCGGATTTAAACAGGAACGTAACAAATTACAAATATAACCATAAATACAAATATGCAATAGAAATAAAACTTCATTTCATTAATATTAAATATTGAAATATGCTTACAAATAGAATGGAAAATAAGATGAGCTCGGGCGATGGTATCTTATCTCAGAGAAGAGATGTGGTGGCTACATGCCTCTGAACTATGTTACAATGAGGCTCAAGGGACTCTTTATTATTAAACAATAAGAGAAAACCGTAAACAAAAAAAACCCTAACCCAAGGAGATGTAACGCCAAGAGTTTATGGGACTCATTGGGGTTAGTTGGACACCCAACTTCTCGGGGTCGTGACTTGGTCATATTATCTTCGTTTTACGCGCATGATACCTCGTTAGAAAGATCTCTCTGAGGATTACGATCGAAAATATGACATTATAAAAAGATCATTGGAAGTAGATTTCCAAGAAAACATCGTTTAGGGCCTCAAAATGACTCCAAAAGTTTAGGACCCGAAAAAAACTGCTAAAAATAGTAAACTGTGCTACAATTAAGGAAACTGAAAAAATGAAAGAATCAATGGTGGGGGTCCAAGTGGAATTGGCAGGTGGCCACCAATATCCACCTGGATCAGTCAGAGCCCAAGGTTACCACCATCACAAAATTTTTGTGCTTAGGGTGTTGTTCCCACGCTGAAACATTGAAGCTTTGAAGTCATGGAGAGTTATCAGGTTTGGAGAGTTCTAATGATTTTGTTTGAGTTCATGACAATATTTTGTGATAGTATTTTCAAAAGATGAAGCAATGTTTTGTACAAAATCTCCATTATGTGGGATTCGAACAATGGATCGCTAATGAACAGTGATGGTTGTGTAGAACCAAAGGAGAAGAAACATGGGAAATTAGATTTGTATGTGATAGAACAAGAGGAACTATGGAGTTTATGGACCCATTTTAGGAATTGATGAACCATATGTGAAAATAAAGGAGAAAATGTATGTTCATAGTGGAATGAATTGTTCATGTGTCTTTTTCTTTCTGTTAGCACCAAGTGTGTACTTTCTTAAAGGTTCACAGGTTATGATTTTCAATCAATTGTGCAAGGGGTGTAAGGACCTATCAAAACGTTTTGTGTAAATTGTTATATAATCCTGGGGACATGTCAAAACAAGTCATCTCACATAAACCTAAGCCTTCCATAAGTTTCTTTCAATGGAATTGGCCTATCGCAAGCCTACAACTGTGCTACGAAATATTTTCATAGCGTTCACCAAAAAAATTTAAAATTAGGTTTTCAAGCTGCTAGCCCTATCAATTCAAATTCCTAAGTGGTTTTTCAAAATGTCCTATCCCTTTTTATATTTTATGTGACATTTAGTAGCATTTTGAATCCCAATAACGAAGCCTAAAATCAAACCCTAAAAAGGCCCAGTTTCCCCTAAACGGTAATTTCCAGCAAATCATTTGTAGCGCATAAGAAGGTTGTGGAAGGGTTTATGGATTCTGACCAGAAAGATTCAAGGTTGTGGAAGGTTTTGCAGCGTAAGAGAATTTGCAAGATGGGAAGACAGTGCTCATCATCATGCCCCTCATTTTTATGGTGAGCGCATGAAGCTTTACCTTTTTGTGCAGTGTTACCCTTCCTTGCTTTCCACTTCTACTTTCTTTTCTCTGTTCTCTTGCTTACAGTGGGTTGGGATGGTCCCCTAACTTCTGGATTTCCATTGTTTCCTCTAGCTTCTAGATGAGTAGCTTGTACAGATACCACATCTATACTAGTGGGATTAAACATGAGGATGGTATGCCTCATGTAGCTGTGTAGACCACCAATGTATTTCAAAAGAGTCTTTGGTGAGCCTAATGAGATGCCCAACATCAATGCTCTCTTTCTGAACTCTTGAGTATACCCTTGCACACTTTGCCCTTTTAGCTGTCAAAGAGTTTGCCAACTCATCATGGCTTGTTGCATGTAGGCCAATGAATAGAACTGCTTTTTGATTGTAGCAACAAATTCGCTCTAGACAGAGATGGTCTTACCATGTTTCTTTATGTCAGCTTGGGTTCTACCTTCCCACCAAACCAAGGTAGTGCCTCCTAGGCGTAGGCTTGCCAATTGAATTTTACTCTTGTCTAAGTTGATGTTTTGCACTCTGCAATACACATCAATTTTTCTAATCCAATTGTCCAACTTTTTAGCATTTAGCTCTCCATCATATATAGGCAAATCAAATTTAACATCTAGCTTAATCAAAGATTCTTTCTTATTATGCACAGGGCTATTAGGAGGTGTGAGAAAGCTTTCCTCTTTCCCCTTTCCTTTTGAGTGGTCATGGGAATGAAACTCATATTCTTCTTTATCTTGTTTAGAACCTGATGAATCTTCATCCTTATGCTTTCTAAAGTCCCTATACATTTCTTCTACCATAGACTTTATAGCTAGGAAACTCTCTATGAATTAAGGGTCTGGCCCCATAGAACCTTCCTCTGACATTGTTTTCCGAGAATAGACTCTCCCAATTTCAGGATTAGTTTCCACCAACTCTACTTCTCCTAATTTGAGCTTTGATCTCGTGATCATTCAATAGCTAAACCAACACAAGCTTGTCTAACCTTACAGCCTAGAGCTCTGATACCACTTGATCTAATATTCACCCTATGAGTGACATCAATTGAAAATTTATTAAACAAAGGTATTACAGACTCATGTGCTGGTGTGTGTTTTGTGTTATTTAAGCAACAGATCGATCAGATTGCCAATACACAGACAATTAAATGGAAATACAACAGCGAAATACAGTAAGCAAACACAAAGACACAAGAATTTTAAGAAGGAGTTCACCCTATTCTCCAGGGCTACATCTCCGGTCCAGATTTCTGTGGTGGCATTATTTTATTGTGTCTTTAAGCAGAGAATTACAATACAAGGACTCAATGTGAGTTATCCTGAAGCAAGTTTTCTTGGCAGGGTGGTTCTTGGATTCCCCAAGCCACTGGAGTACACAGACTCTTCTTCCTCCTACCAGCTCTGTGACCTTCTGGTCTACAGTGGTAAGAGCACAATGTGGTGCTTAGCCTGGACAGATTCCTCTATGGGATGGCTTGAATCTCTCAAGCTCTCTGGTGCTCGATGTTGCCGCTGGTCAGCTCAGCCCTCTGTCTCTTTCTGCTTTTGCTTTACTACCTTCTTCTCTGTGTATTTCGTCCTCCTCTCGTGATTCTGGTCTCTCTATCTTCTTTCTCGTCTCTCAGACTGTTCTCCGACTTGACTTGTGTATTCTGTCTCTATTCATGGTTTTTAGCCATTCGTTCCAATTCCTGTTCGGTTCCTCTTCCGCCTTTGTCGATTCACCTTCTGTAGTTGTGCTTGGAGCTCCTTGTTTGGCGTCATCATGAACGCTCAGGGAGTGGCCACTTGTCCTCCTCTAAACAGTGCCAACCTGCTTCATCGGTTTGTTTCTCCAGTTACATCATGGATGAAGTCTTTCCTCCACTTTGGTGATCAAATGAATTCCAAATCCTTCTAAAACGCGGTGTATTCCTTCGTCAATTCTGCTTCCTCCATCGGGCTCGATTTCAGCCGTCTGATCTGGGACCTCCAGATCCGACGCCATACGCATGTCCCGAGTGGTTAGCTTGCTGGACCGATAACGTGCGATCAACAACGGTTTTCTCTCACCTCTGCTTGCCACACGTCGATCGTTGAGTGGGATCACTCCGCTTTCCTCCAAAACCTCTTACCGTTTGAGGACACCCCGATCAATATCGTCGGTTTCCAGAGCGCGAGTCTCGCCTTGTACATTTAGCACTTTTTGCCTTTTCCGCTCGCGGTTCTCCTGTTCTTGACGCGACCAAGTGCTCGAGCTTCCTCCATTTCGACCCTGTTTGCCCAGCGAGCGCTAATCGAACATCAAAATTCACCTCCTTTTCCCAATCCGAGGCTCCCAGGGGCTACTTTGACCTCCTGCGCAGTGTCCATGGGCCTCGGTCAGCACGCTTTGATCGAGATCCTCGTCGTTCCATGCTGGCTGTCATTTCCACTAGTTCAGGGGTGCTTTTGATCATTGTTTTGGAATTTTTAGATATTTGTCTCGACCTGATACAGTCATGGTTCTTTGACAGTTCTTGATGGATCCAATTCGGATCATTGTGTGTTGCATGAACATAGTACGTTGAGTCAACTTGCTGAAAATTTTGATGAAGCTAGTGACAAAGATGGTTGTCATCCTAAGAGAAGTTGAACTCAGTAACAACAGCCATCCTCAAGCCATGCATGATCTGGTTCACATCCCAAAATGAATTTTTTCAAGTCTGGAAAGTTTTTGGACATGTCAAGGAGTCGTGGCACATTAATGTGCGTTGATGGTTATGTCAGGACCTCGTGACTCTAGTAAGCCCTTCAAACCAAATCATATCTCATTTCTCACACACAATCCGTCTATCTGCATGGTTGCACTTGACGTCGATCCCCGTGTAAATAATATTTACTGTCTGGGGTATGATATTTCAAAATTTCAGATTTTCACTAATGATCGAATCGACGAGTCCGTTACAACATGCCTATCTTCATGAACCTCTCTTACATATAGTTCAAGTTGGGAGTGTCCATCCCTCATCCAATAATGGGACAATGAAGTTGATCATCTCTATCCGGAATCACACTTATCAAATGTTCCCTCTCGTAATCAATTCCTACGTACAAATTTTGTACGTCAAATCTGCCCACTCAGCAATCTTCATGTGTGATGATGAGCGCACAACCTATCATGTGAATCAAGTTACTCTCATTTCACTACACCCCAACTAGTTTCACACATTCACAGTACTGGCATCCTTTCTACATTTCTGTGATGACCATGTTGCCTACACACTTTTTCACCAATTGCAGGTGGGTGTTCTATCATGCCTAGTGCAAAATGAACTTGGTTCCCTCATTTAGAGCATTTGTATAATTGTTCAAAAGGTTTCTTTGTTCATGTCAAATTGGGAATCTAGCATCTCGACCGACTAGTCTAACTTCTCTTCTATCATGGGTGGTTGTCATGTAGTTTATCATTTTCCCAAAAATACATCCAATGGCAGTCACTTCACGCATTATGATCGTCACCATGTAACATATTTCTTCTTATATTTCTGTCAAGCAAGTGAGCACTTTGTCCTGCACTGATGGCTATGGCAAGCCCTCATTGTCTTGACATAACTAATGAGAATGACCAGATCTATCTATCTGTATCAGATTCCCACCATGATCCCCTCTCTCAAATCAGGAATCCATCTACTCAAATATCATGAATCTTTCAGAACAACCATCATGAATTTTATGATCCAATTTTTTAATGGTTGAAACAATCCTACTTGGTGAGTCATTTTGTAGGTAACAAGCTTCAGTCCTTCCTCGCACTCACTGAAAAACTTGGTGTAGAACAACACACACTTGCAAGAGGCCTTTGAGGTTTGTTGAAAAACAATAGTCACGGAAGAGGTAAGAATGTGTGTTGGGTGATTGTGACACATTCTTCCACCCATATGCAATACCTTCTCTCTTGTGTGCAAGTTTTGCAAGTTTTTTCATTTTCTATTGCACACTATTTTTTATCTGTTTTAATCATTCGTATCTTTGTGACTACAGATCAGGTACGTCTACAGTGGCTTCATTGAAAATTTCATTTCACGTAACCTCGACCATTTGACGTAGGAGTAGGAGTAGCGTTTTCTTTTTTTCTTGTCTTTGCTTTCTGGTTTGCATGATTGTTTTCTTGATGACTTGGTTGCTTTGCTTTTCTTGTTGTTGTTTTCACTTCGTTTTCTTTTCTTACTATTTCTGTTTACATTTGTTTGATTTGCTTGGTATATTACTATTTTTGTTTTCGGAAATAAGTCTTGCCAGTTGCCACATTCTGGCTATTGAAGAGAGTATATGGCTGAAATTTGAAGATAATTGTGACACTGCAGCACTTGGACAGTCATGTGTTCATCTTCTTTGTGCTTCGTTATAACATTCGGCCATTGAAGTCTTGATGGAAAATATGAACCATCTGCAAGGGAAGTTTCAATGCAACCATGAACTTGTGTCCACACTAGGAAGCCACATGTCAGAGGTCTTACATGCTTCTCTGAAGGAACAACCTCTTCTGCTCTCAATAAGTCAGGATCCATCTTTTGCCCCAAAAATAAATAAGTGCCTACACACAATCCTCTTGAAAAATACAAAGGCGAAAGAAGAGAAAGGCTTCCTGTGCAGAGAAGTGAAGAATGCAAATCCTGCGGGGTACTGTCCAAGCTCACTGGTAGTGGAGCAATGTGTGTGTTATTGTGTGACTCCTTCGGGGTATTGTCCAGGCCTATTGGTAGTTGAGCAACACCAGAGATGAAAACTTATACTCTGAAAATATTCAACTCACGAGCTAAACTACCCTTCCCGAATTCGAAACATTGAGATCAAGCTGAACTTTTGATTGTGTTTGACTGAGTTGTCAAAGGGTGGACCATGTATGTCCATGGGGTAAGTGGGGAAGCCAAAATTACCCACACATCGATTCAATACTCCCCTAAATACCAAGGCCCTATGCTAGCAATGAACTGAAACAGAGAAGCTAGAGTTCTACCAGCTTATCGCCAAGTGTTATAGCAGCTACAACCACCCTCCAAAATTTTGGCCTGCACCTAGTTTCAGAGCCTCCCTTGACAGTTTCACTTGATGACTACACACGCTTGGGTTCACTCTGTGAGCTCATGCAAATCCTTGCATCTGCCTTGCTTGTTCATTTCATTCAAGTTTCTTCATGCTAGTGTCTAAGTCATGCTTGCGACCATGTTCTGGTTATGCTCAAAGTCTTTGCTTTGTATGTGCTTGTTGTGTTCTCTATGAAAGCATCTGTCACACTCACACACAGAGTCATATTCACTGTCGCGCAAGCATCATCTTGACTAATGAACGATAAATCGTGAGTGTTGTTCTTGTCACTTGCACCGTTGGTCAGTCATGTTGAACATGTGTGTCTAAATGGTTTGATTTGTTTCATCGTCAAGTCATGAGAGTGTGTGTTTTCATGATCACCTATGCATCTTTCGATCATTCACACACTTAGTCATTTTTGTTGAATTTATAACAACCAGACTCCCCTCTGACATCCATACCATCACCCCACCATCGACTTGATCAACTATCAACCAGAACATCACAGAAGCATCAAGCAAGTCTTTTCAAGCTGCGTTGCCCGCAAGCAATTCAATCCACTTTCATACTGACCACTCGAAAGTTACCCTGGGATTGACTCCCCTCAAAAATTGCATAGAGGCCACTGACCTTAATTGCTCAACTGATTGAGGAAATTGTGTAGATAGGGCAGACAGAAACCAAGTGCCCATCCTTGCATCCCTTAGAAAATTGTGCAGTTTTCCCAGTCATTCGTCCCAACAGTCGACCGACTGCTCATCCAAGAAATTGCTCAGTTTTCATGAAAAGGCCTTTGCCCAAAAATTGTGCAGAGATGATCAGCAGGTCGGCCTCCCAGCCTCAATGTAGTTTCCTCTGCCAACAACTCCTAATAGCGGGCTGATAGTTCCCTCCAGAAATTGTGCAGTTTCTGCTGCCATTGACCCAGCAACAACTACCAGTTCCCTCTTGGAATTGCGCAGTTTTAGCTACCAGTGACCCCAACAGCCAACTACCAGTTCGCTCTGGGAATTGCGTAGTTTTGGCTGCTATGTTCCCGAGTAGTTCCTCCCAAAAACTGTGTAATCTCTGCCTATTGACCCTCCTTGCAGCCCATCTTGTTCCTCTATAAAATTGTGCAAATTTGGGCCTTCCATCCCCTGTTGCCCACTCGTTCCAAAAACTGCATAGATCCTGCCTACCTTGCCTTCTTTTAGCTCGAAATGTCCCTCCCAAAATTTGCGCAATTTTGCCTTCCAGTCGAGCCAGGCCATGCAGATAGTCACTGTCGACTTGGATTACCCATCTTCATCACTCAGTGACTCTTGCGCAATTTTCATCATTAGTGCCCGGAGCCATCATCTCGCTTCATAACCTTACTGACTCTCTCGATCACATGCATCCGAAATGATCATGTGTCATGGTAGACTAGGAGGTTTTTGATTTGATGTTGTCTTCTCATGAGTGGCTGCGGGTATCGGTACACCAACAAACATGGAAGGACGATGAATGTGATGAACGAAGGGAGCACATGCAGAAGGAAAGGTTCACCAACAGACGAATGAATGATGCATGCGAAGAGATGTGCTCGCAAACGGATGATCATACAAAGATATTTTCACAAACATACGGACGAGAAAACATGCAAGATGTGCTCATGAACATATGAACGAATGAACATGCACCTTTCAAGAACAAATGTTCCTATCAAGCCTTCCAACATGCAAGAAAGGGGCAACATGCCTAAGCATCATCAAGCGAACCGAAGATCATCAAAGACTTCACGCACTTCGTCATGTGGAGGTGAAGCTGTGATACACCATGAAGACATCCATCACCCAACAACATTGAAGCTTGACATGCACTCCAGCGACAACACGAATGTACTAGCACTGTCATATTGAGTCATGTCATGAGTCATGTCGCCCACATCTCCACTGTCAATTAATGTAATCTAACGTGGAAATCCAAGAGACCCGCTTGTTTTACAAAGAGTCATGTAAAGTAAAAAATTCATGGAAGTCAAACAATCATGAGGGTAGTCGAACATCGACAAGGGTTAGTTTTCACCCTTGGCTATAAATAGCTCCTCATTTGTACATGCAAGGGAATTTTCACCGCAACTCCTCCTACATAGCCAAGAGATTATGTAATCTTTCCTTTGAGGAGTAAGTAGTGGCTCCAACACCTTTCACACACGGTTAGTGAGGTATGGTGTAACAATGTGTCTTGGAACTTTCACTTAATTCAGAAGCCTGCTACCAGGCCAACACATTTCCACACATGTATTGTAACTGTAGTAAGACTAATCTTTAAAACTTGTGATGCATGTTACTTTAACCTGTGTTCTACATTTGAACTATTTCACTTGTTGTAATGCATAATCTGTTAATGGAAATGTGTTGTATATGTTGTTAATGTTGTCTCGCCCATGTAGATTGCTCTCCCAGACATCAGACAAACCTTTCACATGGAACTTGTTGTAAACTACCATTGCACTCATGTGGACTAATACACTGAGTGTTATACGTGTTATCTTCCCTTGTGTGTTGTGATTGCCGAATCCGTGTGGACTACTCCACCGGAAGTTGTGCATCTCTTGTTGTGTTGTGTGTTCCTAGCAGTGTTGGGATTGCTCCCAATCAACTTGGAAATCACTCTCACCCTCTCCCTCGATAGTGAAAGAACCATTGACACAAGTGACACTTACACTTACTAGGCACGTGAACCTCACTTCTCAAAGGCAAAGCAAACCACTCTCCTATGCTGACAAGCAAGAGTTGAGGTAAATCCTTAAGATAATGGCAACTCGGCCATCGTATTGGATGGGACTCCCACACCAAATGGTGTGAGGTCTATTTGGGACTTCATACTGGGGTGATCCCCTAATGTTGGTTGATCCAGCTCCATCAACAAGACATAAAAACAAAGTTGTCTTTAAGTGCGACTTTTTGGAGTTTCTAGTGGATTTCTAGCTAGAATCGAGTGGAAAAATTTGTGATGAAATCTTTATTAATCTTGTAAGGATATTTATCGTTCAATTTATTAGAAGCATTGATTAATACTCATAAGTAAATACATTCTCATGGTGAGCACAATGTTCAATGTTCAATGTTCAACGTAATATATTTGATATACAAATGAAATGAATATTTTTTAAACTCAAAAAATAATATTTTTTTATTTATTTTGAGCAACATAAAAAATATCATTTTAAAATTTTAGTGGTGTTATACATAGAGATAAATAGGATTCTCATAAATAATTATTGATTAATTGAGATGGAGTTTTGAATGGTGTAGTTTAACTAATAAATGAAATATCTTTTTTCACGACATTTTTTATGGCATACATTTTTAAAAACATGAGTTTGAATTGTTTAATCTGTAGAATTTGAGTGACCCAAGTTTTCCACGTGTTGAATATGTTTATCATTCAAAAATGTATTTTAAACAACTAAAAATCACAATCTTTCTTGAAATTGTATAGTTGGATTCGGGTGAAAGCTGTTATTTCGTGTATAAGTTAGACTATGTCATTTCTTTCACTGGAATTTAGAATGATTTAAATACATGTGCATTAATGAGTTCAACTTAAATAGTTCATTTTTTTTTACTAAACCTTAATTTCAATTTTGAGTTCATAGACACATTTTATTTCTAGGTGAGAATGGTAGATTTGGTTAGTTTCAGGTCAAATCACTGTAACTAGGACGCTCTTCAAGTGCTTTAAATATATATGTAATTTTTCTATCTTAACAATTTTTAAAGCAATGTTGTATGATTTTTATTTTTTATTTTTTCTTTCCTTTTTAATATTTTAAAACAATGCTTTATGAATATTTGTACACTATCTATTGTTTGGATTGCAATGTTGGATGTTTTTAAGGGGTAGTATGGAGCATATTGTAGTGATTACGCTTATCTTCAACATTATTACTAGTCATGCTGAACTCTAAAACCCTAGGTAGAAGAAAGGTAGTTTTGACATAATAAATCATAAACCTTATTAGGAATATAAGAAAAGTATTAAAAAATCCTAAACCCATATAGAAGAAGATAATTTGTTAAAAATGTAGCAAGAAAGGCTCAATTTGACTTTAGTCTTAGTCAAATTTTGTAAATCGAATTTCAACATCAGTAGGACAATTTGGAGGTAGTTAACTAGTGTGACATGGATCTTGTGACTTAGTTAGCTTAGTAAATTTGAGTTCGAGACTTGGAGTTCAGTTATGCATGTGTTGATTGCTAAATATTAGCAATCTAGTTAAGTTATTTTCAGTTGTATTCATTTAACTAACCTCTAACTATTGATAGAGTCAGTTGAAGGTTAGTTGTGTAGTGGGACAACAATCTAACTCAAAGATCTGTTAGTTAACTGATTTTTTTTTATATTTTTTTTTGTGTAATCTTGGCAGTACTTCCTTTTTCTATTAATTATATATAGGCATGTAACAAAAAATATATCTGGTGGCCTCAACCTACCTAACAGAAACCAGGTCTGTTGGCCACCGATCAACATCATATGTCGTCCAAAATTTAAACAGTTTGAGAGTATCCATCCATGCTAAGTATGCTACTGTATCTATTATATGCTTAATCCTTTGACTTGTAAAGTAAATTCTATCTATCATTAAAACAAAAAATTACTTTCTGTTACTCTGCATCAGTCATTAGATGACTTAATAGGGTTCGGGTCCTTGGCACTCGACCCAGGCACTTCATTCTGTAACAAGGTTTGAATTTATTTTTCAGTTCAACCAAAATGGAGGTTATGATGATATTGTTGTACCTGCACTGCCTAAATCTCCTTTCGGATTTCCTTTAGGCTTGGTTCCTCTTGATGAGATTTCCCTGGTTCTTCTCTGTCCCTTGTGTTGCCATGGCCCTGACTAGCAGGTTTTTCATGACCCAGTATTGTTGGACTGTTATCTAAATAGTGTTTGTGGGCCTCTGGTGTGCCCCAAATCTATGAGTAGTGGCTCCTAGTCCTCTATTGGAAGCGCTTCAAACGTCGCCTTGGCATTTATCTATGCCTCCCATTTGATATTATGGCTTTCACCTGAGTTGGAGTTCCATGGTATGCATGCATTAAGTTTTGCATGCTCTCCTCTCTAGTTTTCCTTCCTATTTTTCGTTAGGTTTTTCTCATCGAAGCCACCAAAGCCTTCACTTTCTCTTCTGCCTGTTTTCCAACTCGACAATCCCCTTTTCTGCCTTGCCTCACTTCCGCCTTCACCATATTTTCCTTCTACAATTCTTTCGGCCCCCACCCCTCTCTCGTTCTTACCTTCTTCTAGTGTCAGAGCACCAGAGTCATAATGGAAAAAGCGTTAAATAAACATGTAAGGGTAACATAAGTGAAAACAGTATAGCTAGTCCATTTTTCATTCGTGGCCTTCATCCTTTCCTTGTAAATCATATTTACATAATAACAACTTTTATTTTGCAGTCAACGACACAGGTGCCCCCCAGTCCCTTCCCATATTTCCTTAATCATTACTACACGCAACAGTAGGAGAGTCTCTTCCCTCCACCACTCAATTCCCCCCTTGGGGTCAAAAAACTAGAGTTTAGGCTGAGGTCCATCTCCACCCGGGTTTGCTGACAAGCAAGGTTTTGGGTGACTAAAGCAAGAAGTGCAAGGGTTTGGCTCGGTTTCAATAGCTAATGCAAGTCCAATAGAGTCATGATGCCCCTGACTCCTCCCTCTTTCCTTTGAGGATTTTGACACACCCCTATAGTCCATCTTGAACCAGGATAACTGAGATAGAATTTGGTAGCCTACATAGTATTCCCCCCCTAGCCAGACTTACAAGCATCAACCCAATCATACCGCCATTTCCACTAGAGATTGCTTGCCATGATGGACTTACCAGTCGCACTGGGTTTCCAATCCCCCTCCTCCTTGTTGATGCCCTGCTACCTCTCAGGATTACCTGAGTGCCATACTGAGACCAGCTGGTCAAGCTTCCCACAATTACGATCCCCCGACATGTCATTTAACTGATTAATTAATCCAAAATAACTTATGCATTTATGGAATTTGAATTTCTGAGCTGGAGTGGAGGAAAAGGAAATTATGTAAAATTAATTGTATATTGGTTGAGTGTACAACTTTTTGCATGCAATCACGAGATCAAATCTTGGCAATTCCGAAAGCAAGTAGGAGTAAATTCCTATATTTTAGGAGCTAATTTCCTCAAGAATTGCGCAAGGAAATAAGAGGCTAGATGAACAAATAATTGGCTAAGTGTTGGCCAAAGTTTATCATTCAACAGATAGAACAATTATTCTTTTGTAGGTTGTGCTCAAAGCTGGAGTAAGCAATTGTAATAGTTTCTCTATTCAACTATTTAATGAAAAGAGGCTTGAGGGGTTTTTCCTTCTTGGGTTCCCCTAAAAATCATTGTGTAATTGTGGTTTTTCTTGTTGCATGTCTATGCATGTTGTTCTAAATTGTGATTTCCATTCTGCATATTAGTACAGTAGAATTGTGTCTCTTATTTTTTAGTTTGAAATCTTGAGCAATTTCAATTTGTATCAAATTTCTACATGGTATTAGAGCCCTAAAATCACATTAGAACCAGTATTTCGATCTTGTCTCTCACATATTTCTAAGTAGCAGTGTTAGTGCATCATTTGTTCTTCAGGATCGGGAGAATGTATTCAAATGGTCTGAGATCAGAGTATGCCCTGGAGGGTAGCTCGAACTTCATAACCTGGAAGGATGAAATGGAAGCAGTGCTTGATGATAATGGTGTGTTAGAATATGTTAAAACTGACATTGCAAAACCCCAGGATTCTGATGCACAACAATTAGCCCAATGGAAGAAGGATGTTGCAAAATCTAGGAGAATTCTTTTGGAAGGTGTGAGACACCATTTGGTCTCCAATATCCATGGAAAAGAGACACCATTTTCTATGTGGAAGAAATTTAACTAAGATATTTGATAATATAAATGACCATAGAAAATTGTCCTTGAAAGACTAACTTCGAAACATAAGGATGTAGAAGAATGATATTATTCCACAATATCTCTCTAGGTTTACACAAGTTCAAGATGAGCTTGGAAGGGTTGGGTGAATGTTGCAGAAAATGACCTTGTAACCTAGCTCTTCTAGGCCTTCCAAAATCATGGCATAGCTACCAGGACTCTGTGAGTGGAAGGGAAAAAATTACTAAATTGGGAAATGTTGTGGTATGATTTGGTTCAAGAAGAGTTCAAGATAAATACCAAATAT
Organism: Pinus taeda; assembly: GCA_000404065.3. NCBI lineage: Eukaryota > Viridiplantae > Streptophyta > Pinopsida > Pinales > Pinaceae > Pinus > Pinus taeda. Next base: position 17,183 of record APFE030143460.1, on the reverse strand, counting down.
GGAACTTCATCCAAAGAATAAAATGAAGAAATTTTTTCCTTGGTTGGGAAGGGGAAGAAGGGAAAATGAAAGAAGACCCAAAGAAAACTAGAATCCAACCAAATAATGGAAAGAAGAAAGACTTGAGAAAGATAAAATGTTTCCATTTCCACGAATACTGGCACTATGCAACAAAATGTTTGCACAAGAAGTCTAACAAGAAGCCTTTAGGAGGAGTATGAGGTGAAGAATTGGCTTCAACATTCGAATTAGAGTTCACCCTAATAGCATGTATGGCCAACACTATTATGGGGAGTGTGTGGTACCTTGATTTTGGTGCCTTGTTCCATATGACAGGGTGCAAGGAGTTTTTCAATGGCCTGGAGGAGAAATATCTCCATATTCATATTGAAATGGGGGACGATGAGAGGTACAATGATATAGGAATTGGTACTATCAGTTTTAAGAGGGAGAAGCCTCTCCTCTTTGCCTCAAAGATGTTATGTTTGTACTTGGGTTGAAGAAGAACCACATCTTTGTAGTAGTATTGGAGGATATAGGCTATGTTGCTGTTTTAAGAGATTTGATCGTCTACACCATGGTTCCTTAAATATCATGCCACATATTAATGCCGATCTCCCTAAAGGGCCCCTTGACCAACAATATGTCTACAAGGGATGTGCATTGGGGAAATCTATTAAATCCACTTTCCATGGATGAGACAATAGAGTAGAAAAAACATAAGCACTACGTTACTTCTATTGATGATTTCTCTAGAAAACATTGGATCTTGTTCATGCAGAAGAAGGATGAAGTTTTCTCAAAATTTGTTGAATTCAAGGCATCGGTTGAGAAGGAGACTAGAAACAAGGTGAAGGTTCTCATGAGAAAAAATGGAGGTGAATTTTTTTCACGTGCCTTCAAATATTTTTGTGTCAGAAAAGGTTTTCAAAGAGAGCTAATAGAACCCCATGAACCACAAGAGAATGGAGTAGTTGAGAGGAAGAATGAGAGCATAATGGGTGCAACAAGAGCCATGTTGCATGATTAGGGGCTATCATTACCTTTATGGGCGAAAGCTTCCAACACCACAATCTACTTTTAGAGCTAGAGTCCTCATAGAATACTTGGTATGATCACACCAGGGGAAGTTTTCTCTGGGAGAAAACTTGACGTGTCTCATTTCAGAATTTTGGGAGCTTCAGTTTATTTTCATGTCTCCAAGGATTTGAATAAGAAACTTGATCATACAATAGAGTTGGGATTTTTTTAAGGATACACTGAAACTCCACACAATTATTGAGTGTATTTTCCTTCACTGAGGATGACGGTTGTGAGGAGAGATGTCAATTTCGATAAGGAGAAGGTTAAGAAATGCTCTCTAGAACAAGAGTTGAGTATCCCATAGGATTAAGAGCTTATAGTTCCAAAGGAAGAGCCTTAGGATGAGCTTTAGGAGGTTGTGGAGCAGCCACATGCAATGGAGCAAACAATAGGTAGAGTGGAGGCACCCACTCAACCAAAATATTCCATAGAGGGGAGAAAGAGAACCAGAGAAGTTGATAGATTTTTGCAGGATGCTCGGGAGAATGTGGGAGCTCGTATGTCATAGTGCATGAAGAGGAGGTAACCTAATAGGTACACTAGTTACATGGCTCTCATGGTAGATCTTTTTCAGATAGAGCCCACTTCATTTGAGGAAGAAATTTCTCAACCTGTTTGCGTTGATGCCATGGTAGAAGAATGTGAATCCATCATGAAGAATAGTATATGGGAGGTGGTGCCAAGAACAAAATGGAAATCAGTGGTTAGTTCCAGATGGATCTACAAAGTGAATCATGCAGCTCATGGAAGCATCAATAAGTACCAACCACTATGAGGAAGCTTTTGCACCATTTGCAAGATATTCCTCAATCAAATCCATTCTAGCATTGAATGCGCAGATGGGGTGGAAAATCCACCAGATGGATGTGAAGACCACCTTTCTCAATGGTGTTATTGAGGAGAAAATTTACATAGAGAAACCAGAAGGATTTGAGACATATGATTGAGAGTCACATGTGTGTAAACTCAAGAGAGAATTGTATGGTTTGAAACAGGTTCCCCATGCATGGTTCACTCCGATCGACAATTATCTTAGTGGATTGGGCTTCACCAAATGTGAAGCAGATGTGAACCTCTATCACATTGTGGTAGATGGTAAGTTACTTATTCTTGTTTTGTGTGTTGATTATTTAATAGTGGCAGGTGATCCACTCTTGCAAAGAGGATATTGCATAGTAATTTGAGATGAAATACATGGGCTTAATGCATTACTTCCCTGGCATGGAAATATGGCAAGGTGATGGTGAATTGTTTGTGTCTCAGGGGAAGTATGCCTCTAAAATACTTCAGAGATTTCACATGGATAATTGTAAGCCTATGGATAGACTTCTAGCGAATGTCACTTCAGGTGAAGAGGTTGATGCTACCATTTGCAGGCATCTTGTGGGGTCTTTGATGTATGCCTTTATTATCCAATTTTAAGGTCACAGCCAAGTCATGCACCAAATTGGTGTATGAGACCCCCTTGTTTATGGGACAAGGGACCCACCTTGGCACAATGATTTGAACGCTAAGTCTATAAAGGCATACATACTCTAACCCCCTCTGGTTTTGAACCTATGACCTCTTAGGAGGAAACACATGCTCTTAAACATTAGGCCCACTCAAGTTGTATAAGCCAGCTTAGTCAAGCTATGGTGAGGCCTAGTAAGCTATATTGGAAGGTGGTAAAGAATGTGTTACAGTACCGCAGAGGGTATGTATTATGGTACAAGAGGATAGAGGGAGTGAAGCTTCAAGGCTTCACTAATGCATATTGGGAAAGGAGTCCATCAGAAATGAAAAGTACTTCAGGTGTTATATTCAGTGTTGGTTCCGTAGCTATTTCTTGGTATAACATAAAGCATAGGTCTATGGCATTCAGCTCAGCAAAGGCTGAATAGATGGTTGCAATTCAAGCAACATGTGAGGCCATATTGACGAGACAAATACTTGTCGGTGTTTTTAGTCAGGAGATGTATCCGATAGTGATATATTTTGATAATCAGAGTTGCATTAAGCTCTCTGAGAATCTAGCATTTCTTGACAGTTCAAAGCACATTGATATATGGTATCATAATTTGCGAGACTGTGTGCAAAGGAGAATTATGTTGCTACAGTACATTCCAACTAAGGAGTAAGATGTTGACATCTTGATAAAGGCATTATTAAGAGGTAAATTCGAATTCCACAGGTGCAAGACAAGGGTAGTGAAAAATCCATTTCTCGCTAAGAGGGAGTGTTAAAAATGTAGCAAGAAAGGCTCAATTTGACTTTAGCCTTAGTCAAATTGAGTAAATCGTATTTCCACATCAGCAAGACAACTTGGAGGTAGTTAACTAGTGTGACATGTCTCTTGTCACTCAATTAGCTCAGTAAATTTGAGTTAGGGGCTTGGATTTCAATTATGCATTTGTTGATTGCTAAATTTTAGAAATCTAGTTCAATTATTTTCGGTTGTATTAAGTTAACTGACCTCTAACCATTGATAGATTCAGTTGAATGTTAATTTTTGTGTTAAGATGTGAAAGAAGCCATTATGTCAGAGTAGAGAAATGGTTTTGTCTTGATAATATTAGTGAGGGGTCGAGCAATACAACCATAATTGTTGACAAATTTATGATACTAGCCCGTGAGACCCAAGAATACCCTCAAACTCTTCAAGGTTTTTGGTTGGGTCTAATATTACATTGCCTAAATGTTTTTCGGATCAACCTCACTCCTTCACGGTCCATAATGTGACCCAAATACTCTACTTCCTCCATGCCAAAGGAAGACTTAGATAATTTGATAAATAATTTGTGATCTTGGAGCAGTTGTAACACTTGGTCAACATGCTAAAGTTATGTGTCCCATGTTATGTTGTAGATGTGAATGTCATAAAAAAAATACCAGCATGTATTTTCTAATATATGGTTTCAGAAGTTGGTTCATGAGGCTCTGAAAAGTGGATGGGGCATTATAAAGACTAAATGGCATGACGAGGAATTCATAAAGTCTTTCATGAGTTCAAAAGTTTGTCTTGTGAATGTCAACTTCCTCCATCCATATTTGGTGATGGCCCAAGCAGAGGTCCAACTTAGTAATAAATTTGGCACCATGCAGTTCATCAAGAAACCATCAACTGTTAGAATAGGAAATGTGTCGTTGATAGTGTGCTTTTTAAGGGCCCTAAAGTTGGGACATATGTTCCATTCACCATCTTTCTTTAAAACCATGACCACTGGAGATGAATAAGGGCTGGTGTTGGGATGAATAAAACCATCGTTGAGGAGTTCCTTGATAATTTTTTCAATTTCATTTCTTTGTGCAAAAGGATATCGATAGGGGTGTACATTTGGTGGTTAGCTACTCGGGAGAAATGGGATGTTATGATCGTGTTCATACCTAGAGGATGGGAGCTCCTTATGTTTTTCGAAGACCCACTAGTGGCAATCTAATACTTGTTGCATATTAGGATGAATGTTAGGAGGACTGGATTCAATGGCATGGATGGCATTAAATTTTGCTACTATCCCATGATGACCCTTTTTTAAAAGCTTCTCCATTCAATGCGAGTTGATGATAGTAAGAGAACCTTCCTAGAGTCCCTGCAGTGTATGAGTGTGGTCATTCTTCTTAAAACTCATTTATAACTCTTAGAAGTGCATTATGATAGGTCCCAATGAGCGGAGCCATTTAACACCGAGGACAATGGAACAACCACCCATTTCAATGGAAAACATGTGGGTTTTGAGGTGATAATCCCTCGTTTGAAGCTTAATATTTTCACAATGTCCTTCACATTTCATGGTCCCCCCATCAATGATAAGGTCTTGGAAATTAGATACTGCCCTGACAAAACATTGGACGGATTCTTCTACTCTCTTATGGACAAAGTTATGTGTGTTGCCACTATCAATCAACACCACTACTAGCTGATATTTAAGAAAACCTTAGATTTTGAGAGTTTGGGGAGAAGAAATGTCGGCTAGGGCATGGAGTGAGATAACCAACTCATCTGACGTAGTTGTAGTATCAGTTTATGGGGTTATTAAGGGTAAACCCTCTTCCTCCTTAGGTAATTAAGTTGATGAAGCTTTATCAGTGGATCTGTTTTCAGTAGCATCGATTTGAAAGAATTTTGGTTCCTTGCATTTATGTCCTGGGGATTATTTGTATCACAGTAGTATCAGAGTCCTTGTTTCCTTATGTTGATGGTGTTGGACCCACCAACATGTCAGGGGATCTCCCTAGTAAGAAGTCCCAACTAGACCTCAGACCGTTTTGAGTAGGAGTCCCAGTAGTGGTTAGTATGGTATCACCTTGACTATGGTTGCGCGAGGAGGTAAGTAATATGTCCTCATTGGAAGCAAGGGTGTGACCTTGCATCAAGTCAAAGAAGGTGCATGAAAGGCTCTAACATGTGGAATGGGGGATGAGTGTGCCCCTTAGAAACCTATGATAGCACACGGCTTGAAAGGGAACACACGAGCAGAATGACATCACGAGATGGAAAGCATGATAGCTGATGATCCAAACTGATGTATTATTCCAACAACATGCTTCGATAAGATTCATACAAACACATACGGAATAGTCCATACATACATGCATAAATTACAACCACATACATCATTAGAGTGACCAAGATGGCCAAACTACAATAACAATATATGCATGAAATTTGTTGGCTATATTATATTAAAAGAGTGAAAAATCTAATCATACATACAACCATGACAACCACTAGCCCCGATAGCAGAACATTATAGTCACTGTCGCTTGCACCTCCAGAGAGATGTACTAGCTCTGCACTGTGGAGAAGCCAAGGCTCATTATGATACACTCCAAGATTTCTCTAAGCTATACTTATAGGAAGCTTGGCTCCCAAAAGTCAGTAAAATGAGTTATGAGGTTCTATAAATAGCAAAGGGTGGGGTGACCCTTGACATTCCCCTTTGTGACTATTCACCTACCCTCATGACTCTTTAAATTACACATGACTGTTACATTCTAGTATTGATACTTGGTCTTTCACTTTTACAACATGTTTACATTACAATCTACACATGTACCCATGTGAGAAAAAAATGGGCTTGAGTAATCCATGCAAGACATCGCTAGGACTTAGATAGTTGTGGGAAGACTAAATCTTCGACATCCTCTCGATGATTGACGATGGCGAACTGATGCCAAGCTTGGTAATCTATTATGGTGTTTGCGTACTCTGTGGTGACATCCTTCTGAAAGTGAACTCTTACCTCCGTTTTATATGGGTACACTGATTTGGAACCTCTGTCCAATTCATTTGATAGCATGTGCATCATGGTCTTGAGTGTAGCCAAACTAGCAACATGTTGATGCATAGTGTCTGCGTGCAAGTCTGAGTTGGTGGCTATGCACATCAACTAATCAAAATACATGTCCAGTTCCAGTCGAACTTGGTTCTTGGGCTTTGCCTCGGTGAGTGTGCAATGGAAGGGGTCATATGCATGCGCACAATGACATCCATGCTCCTGAACACTTGTGTATGCTAAGCTTGTAAGCTGGTGATGAGCTGGGGGGAATTCCTCATAGTTCTAGATTTGACTCTGGATTCGTGCCTTCAACTCCACTGCCTTTGGCTTCATCATCTTTGGCATGTGCAATGGGGCACCCTTGTACCTCATTGTCCATATCTTCATGTGATCGACAACAGTGTGTATGTCTGACAAGATACGTGTTCTCCTAGCATAGCATTGTTGCCAACCGTTAAGATGGACAACTGACTTATGCATGATGATGAACCTAAAGTAAAAACTCCGCATGATTGTCTCGAGAGACTATACTTCATCAAGTATCACTTTCCTCAACTTTACTCTGGTGGATGCTGCAACTTGCTCTTCTCCCTTCTTGGCCGCTTGTAGCTCCTTAGCCATGCGCTCATTCTCAGCTATTAAGAATCTAAAACTTGATATGGTGGCTTCGACATAGGCCCTTGTAGCATCGTCCAATGCAGTTGGACATTTTCTCACATCGAACATGGTCACTCATTCTTCAAACTGTGCAGGAGATACATGGACATCCAAAGTTGGCACTCTGTGTGACTACACAACTCTGTGTTGTGATTCATCAAAGGATATGTTGTGCACATCCACTTCTGGATTGTCCTCAAGGATTTCAGTGTCTCCTTGATCGCTTGGGACTTCCTCTACTTCTGGATCTGGTGAACCCGATTGAGTGACCTCTTGGTTCTGAGGCATGACGTCAATGTCCTTATCTAAGTATGGTTGAACCACATTTGTGTCCGTGTAGGGTGATTTAATGGTATGCTAAATCCCTTGTCATTTTAGTTTGCCAACCCGAGGGTTTTGTAAACTTAGAATAAAACCAAAATATATAGGACCTCAGATGAAATGGTTGTAGAATGTTTGTTTAGGATGTAAAGAGAGAATGGAAATGCATATTACAAATATAACATAAGAGAACTACAAAATAAATCTCATGCAAGAAAACTAAATTAAATTCTAAAGCTAGAATGAATGAATTAATGCCATGGCCTTTCTAAACTATTCAAAATCAAACTAATCTATGAACAACTATAAGAAGCAAACTATGATAATCTAGAAAGCAGTAAATCAATCCAGAAAACAGTAAATAGCAACTAGTGATTTAGTTGTCAAGCAAGCAAACTAAGATAGCTAGTAAGCAAGCAGTTTAATGACAATCAAATCAAATGTAAGAAAGTAAATCAAACTTGCAGAACGCAAATCACACTTATAGAAAGTAAAGCACACTTGCATGGAAGAAAATAACAAAAATCAAACTATGTTACAGTTGTATGCAGTTTGTGGTCGATGAGGATCCTTCCATTCCTCAATGAGCACACAAGAACAACTATCACATCTTAAGAATCAAATGACACTCATAACTCATGATTTGGAGAAAATGATATTATTCATGCTGAATGAACAATCATAAATCTAATGCCAATGAATAAATGACAACTATTAGCTTCCTTTGAAGGATGCTCCTCCTATTTATACATGAATTAGGGATATCTACTCAATAAATGTAGATCCCTTAAATATCTACTAGATCCATACTTGTCTCAACTTATCCCTAAATGCTAGATACAAATCCTATGACACATCAATATCTTCAAGATCCTTCTCCTTGGAATATGGTCCACCTATTGAGTTAAAATTCGAACTTGATCTTGGGAGGCCACATAAGGGTGCCTTGGAAGCTTCCAAATGATTTACACATGTCACAAAACTCATAACACACACACACACACACACACACACACATATATATATATATGAAACCATGTTAATTTCCTAGTTTTTAATCATGAATTCACTTTAAATACATAAAATAAATAACTTAGGAAAACAAGGATCCTAACCCATATAATCATAAAGATGGTTACTTGATGTAGGGTTTTAGGCTAGATAGTTATGAAATAAGGGCTAAATGGTTTTTGAAATGATGGAAATATGGATGAATATGGAAGACAATTTTGAGACTCAATAGTCCATCTTCTCTAACATTTGTTTAATCTCATGAGCGAAGTCCTACTCCTGCGACTTCTCACCCTGTCTGCTATGTGCCAGTTGTTTAGATGAATCAATAACTTGTATGGGCACATTTTCATTAATGTGTGCATGCTATGTCTCCTGATGTTCATGTTCCTGTTGTGCTTCCTTCTCTCTTATGTGTAGCTCTTATTCTTCCTTGAGTTACTGCTTCAACTCCTGCAACTCTTTTTCTACTTCCTCCAGCTTCCGCTTCTCCCTCCGTCTTTGTGTGATCCTTCTATCGCATTGTCGCCTCTTTGCCCCAATCTCCAAAGTTGCTCTTAACACAAGTGGATCTGCTTTGAACTTGCATCTTTTCTCCACCTATGTGTTGTCATCGACCTTCCTCTTGCCTTTTTCAAGTGCAGGTCTACTGCCCTCTGCTTATGTTCATGATGCTTCTCTCTGAGATGTTGTTGCCTTCTACATTGCTAACCATTCTACATCCATTATAATTGGTTCATTAAGCCTTGAGAAGTTATAGAAGTATCTCCATGGGTCTTCCTCAAAAGGATGACACACCTCGTGGATCCAAGGATGATACACTCTCGCACAATGTTCCTTCACTAAGAAATGTGGGTCATATGGATTGAAACTTCTGGTGCAAAAGGTGAACCTCTTGAATTCCTTCGTCTCAAGATAAACATGCTTAAGATTCTGTAAATCATACAACTTGATCCACAAAGGAAGAGTGGGCCAAGGTGCCTTCTTCTTCATGTGCAGTCTCGGTGACAACCCTGTCGAGATGTGATACACAACTTCTTGCATGACCAACTTATCCATGGAAAACTTAGGAAAAACATGCGGAGCCTTCTTCGCATTGTACATCCAGATGAAGGTGCCAAGGGGTGAGGCATACCAATCTTCTATGTCAATCAATTCCTCCATTGATGCCTACAACATGCAAGGTGGAAGTTGCACTCAAAGAACAACTTGTAATGGGTGTGCACAGAGGTCTTTGAAGGTGTCCATGCCCAACACAAGCCCAGGAAGTGCTGATGGGCACAGATTGCATCAAGTATGTAAGAAGACATGAAAAGATTTGCTTGCTGACCCTTGGGCGGATGTTGGACTTCTGTTACTTGTTCCTTCAACTGAAGAGCCAACATGTCAAACAAATTGAAAGGTCTTCCTTTATTCACCAATTGATCCAACACAATCACCCAACTTTGTGGGAATGTTTATGTATTCTCTTGGCCGTATAAGCAGCATGCGAAGATGACCAAGAGTTGATATGCCTTCCGTAGTATCCTTGTCTTGTACATTGGGTTGGGTGTCATCCTGAACTTAGATGGCTCTCTCACCCAGCTCTTCAAGATGTCTCTTGAGTTTTCACTACTATTGGGTTTGGTGAAGGGTGTATCCATCGTGATCATCGATTGCGGCAAGTGATACATCACCTGCAAGTCCTTTGCTGTGAAGGTAGAAATTTTTGTTCCACTGACATTGCTCAATGCCATTGTCTCTGGATCAGTATGTGAGACAATCTAGTGGATCATGTTCGCGCATGGAAAGGCGGGATACATGCATGCAATTTGGTACAAGCCAAACTTGTGTATGTTGACATAAACTCTACAATCCTCCAGATTCTCCTCAAATGTGCCTGAAAATATGTCGTTGATGTCCTTCCATTTCATCTTGATTTCCTTGTCTATGAATAACTTTGTGTCTTCATAGAAGGGAAAGCTCATAGACACTTGCACGACCGCATCTCCAGTTGCACTCTCAATGGTGTCCTTGAATCCTGCTCTCTTGGAAGCCATTGTACTAGTACTGCTGAGAGATGGGTGAACACCTGTGATACGTGGAAATAGAGAAACACTCATGGTAAGAGATCTGTTAGTTGAAAACCAAAAGCAACTTGAGGATTGACATGCAACACACCTAGGTGAGTGAGTAGAAGGTTTGCACAATTTTCACTAGAAGGTTGGGAGACTGAGTGCCAGAACTGCGCAGAACATAGTCTGTACTATCAATGGGATGACTGACTCCTGAAACTATGCAGAGCACAGTTCAACTTGGCCTGCTGAGGACTGAAACTGTGCAATGTGCGATTTTAGTCGGCTTGACTACAACCAGATAAAATGCATTTGTGCAATTACAGGGGCCAGAGGGGCACTACCTCTTAGAATTGCATGGAGCAAACCTAGGAGGTTAATGTTAGGCAAGCTGTGTGAAATTCCTTGGAGGAAGGCAAAGCCTTAACTCTCAAAGATGTGCAGTGCAAGCTGGGCAAAGTAAGGTTCGGGCCAAGGTAGCCTAGACCCACCGACGAGCAACTAAAAACATGCAAAAACTAAAAGTATGTGTGAAGTTGAGCGTAGACACGGGTGAATGAACATGCATGCAAACAGTGAGTACAGGATTCAGTAAACAGAAAAATAAGTAAGTGTGTGAAGTGAGTCACCACAACGGAGACCATTAGCGCAGAAACAGTGTCATGCATGCAACAACAGTGATATGCAATGAAAAACTTGAAACAAGGTTTCTATAGGCTAGCATGCATTAAAACAACAACAAGTATTCAACAAAACAAAAAAACCAACACTCATACAAACTAAAATACAAAAAGCGACATAAAAGCAGCAAAAGACATGACAAGGTGACTTACCCAGAAAAAGTTGAGGTGAGTGTGCTGAATGCTCCTAGATGTGATGGGGAATGCTAGCCCAAAAGGGGTCTAGCAACAATCAATCAATGCTACTCTGCAAGTTCCTAGTTGCAATTAACAAGTGGGTAAAGGACACCTACTTGGATTCCAGCGCTATGTTTGATGAAGAGGTGGTCCTCTCGCTCCTTCGCTCCAGCCGATCACAATCCTCCACTATCTTCGTGGGCGGACACCTGCACAAGCAAAGAGAGAACAAACACAAGCGTAAAATCTACTAAAAGCAACTATACATCAGTCAGAAAGGATGTAATTCACATTAATCATTCATAAAACAAATGAGAATGGAACCATAACAGTAGTCATCTATATTTATTAATCAGAAAATAGATTAAGGTACAACCAAGGTTCTGACGCTGAGTCCTTCTCTAGAGGGTCCAGCCAGCATGTCTCATAAGCATTCACCTTTGAGGGTAGATCTCCCAAGTCAAAGAAGTCTCTCTCACATACAAGGCAACAAACTCATAACCTTCCTTAGGCTCTATAGCAATCCTCACACAACACACCAAATGCCTGCAAAGAGCAGCACTAATGCACTAAGAATTCCTCTATGTCAAAGTCTATATGTTCCAAAACTAGCTGCTCATGGCAATGGTGGAGGCTTATATAGGAGAAGGAGTCTCCATGAATATTGAAAGGATGAGCTTTCCCCCAAGAAAAGTGGGTGACCAAGCGAACAGACATGCCAGAGAAAGGATGGCGACCTTTACAAAGCTAACAGCCAAGTCTGGAGTCATCTGGAAGGCTGGCTGTTAGAACAAACTCGCCCAAACAGGATCAGCGCGGGTGCAAAACGGAGCTGGTGCGCTAGCATCGCATCTCAATTACAAAAGAGGTATGGTCAACGCGATTTTACACAAGCGGAGGGTGCGCTGTTTATGAAATTCGACCAGCGCGGAAAACCCGTGTGCTTCCGCGCTGGCAATGCACCAGTTACACTGTCATTCGCCAGTCAACGTGGTTATTTTAATAACAGTCGCAATGATCCAATAAACTTAGGCAAAGAGGGTTTTTTAGCCATTTCAGGGAGCATGAGCATGATGGATTAGGTTTTATAACATAGTAGGGAGACTAACAAGGAGACAGTGACATTTTACTGTGTAACATATGCCCCCTAAAGCATGAAGCCCGAGAGAGTGGGAGGGGTGAAATGCTTTACAAAACTGCTGAACCGGAACACCACCAGGAAGAACCTGCACGTAGATACAACTGATATTTCAATTACATGTAGTCTAGGCATGGGCGTAGCCATCCAAAAGACATATGAAGTAGGTCTGTGGTATGGACGCAACCACCCAGCTGAAAAGACCATGATGATAAGAGGTATGGTCGCAGCCATCCTAAAAGACTCAGGTATGGGCGCAGCCATCCATTAATGAGTCATGTAATAATGATCCACAAAATCGCAACCTGGTCCACAAGAGACTAGAACCAGGGTCTTGTGCTCCATCCAAACTCGAACAAAGTATAAGTTCAAACATGTGAATACAGGAGTCGAAGTCGAACACGCTTGAACATCGTCTGATTACCAGCCAATGATGAAGGCTGTAAACAGACGCAAGAGGGGCCACCAATAATGACGATGGTCCTCAAGGTACTATAGGTACAATCCACGGCGTGCGAATGAATGAGCCAGTGTCGAACACCCGTAGAATCATCCGATCGGAGGCCAATGATGAAGACCTTGTGTCGAACACGAAGAACCTGCCATTAAGGCATGCAGGCTCCAAGGTACCTGAAAGGAGTTCCTAGGTCACTTTCTTGGATAATGAGCTGAAGTCGACAAGAAGTGATCTTGTCGAAGGTGGGCCATAATGATTCCCACATCATCGACATGAGACAGAAAGAGACAATATGTTTTGTGTGAAATATCAAAGGGAGGTTATACTTGCAGAGGCCAACTTCTCTTGAACATATCGGCGGCACAATGACGGATTTGGCAGTATTTGAGGTCAAGTGATCAGAGGTCATGATGACAGGACAATGAGCAGATGAATAATCAAATAGGATAACCCAAACCCATGGAGGCAAATGTGAAATGAGATGAGATGTCCCCACCCAGACACGAATGCAAACAGTGCCATGTTCAAGAGCGACATACTGCCGATGACAACGGTTATGATTCCTTTATTTCCCCCACCATTTCTGGCGAGTACCCCAGTTATTTTTGGATGACAAGCTTGAAGGGGATAGCATATGCTTGAGGAGCGTCATTTCGATGGAGCCCGATGTCATTAAGTTTTAACGAGTCTGACAAAGGAAGAACTCGGCGCCTTTTCATGTTTAGAGAGTTTGAAAAGACAGCTGAAAAGAAAACTCCAGGGGGGGCTTTTTCGTAAAGTTGTGTCTCTCGAGCCCGAAAAAGTATAAAACGATGCCCGAAAGAACCGCCCGATCATTACGATTGAGGAGTACTTTTCGTAAATAGTGACTTTGACCCGAAAAAGTAAAAAAAACGGTCAGAAGCACGTCGTTTTAGAACCGATAACGAGTGCGAAACAACAAACACCCGACAATCTTTGTTGGTTTAAACGGTCGAAAAAGAGCTTTAAAAGCGACCGCCTCTCGTTCCTTTTAACGAGCTGAAAGGAAGCTCGGCTATCTTTTCTCGTTTTATGTCGGAAAAGAGCTTAACGACGACATTTTTGGGACCAAGTGTATATAAATCCACCGTGACTTCGCCGATTCCGAGGACCTGCACAAGGAAAAAACACCCGCGTAAACCCGTTCGATATGTCGAAAAACATAATAAAACATGCATCAAGGCATAATATAGTGACATCAGGATTAAATTCATGGCAAAATATGGCCAAAAACCCACATTCATAAGAACTATAGTCAAATTAGGAATTTTTTACCATAAATAGGGAGATGTAAAAATCATTTTTACCATTTTACCATTTGAGTTTTGGAGAACTACAAAGTTGACGGAGCGAATTCTTCATCATCTGGACGCCGATCTTCCGACAGCTGATTCCAGGTAGGTCCCTCTTGCCTTACGCTTCATTTTGATTCTATTTTCAGGCAATTTCACCGTAGGATTCGGCCATTTGGCCAAAAATTTTGAGCGTAGGTGCGCTCTCGGTCAGTGCGGATTCGCCCATCGGGTCTGCGCTGATCGATTTTGCCAGCACACACCACTTTCCGGGCCAGCGCAGAAAACCCGTGTCCTTCCGCATTGACCCCGAGAAAAATACACAAGCTGCCATTTCAAGCGCGACTGTTTTAGAAACAGTCGTGCTGGCGCTGCGAAGATTTATTTTTTTTAAATTAAATGGATAATCTTCAAATGCAGGTAACCTAATGTTTTTTGGGTGATCTTGCAGGACATAATGGCCTTTGTATGGTAGGAGAGAGCCCATGATAATGAAGATATGGCCGCTTTTGCTGATGCCGGATGCCGAAATGCAATGCGGGCATGCGAATTGCTCAAATTTTTCCTTACTCCGCGCTTGAGGGCTCAGCCAGATCTCCTGGAGCTTCTGATCAGAGCCTGGAACCCAGTGGATGGGAAATTTACCATCCGAGGCCATGACATAGAGTTCGACTCCTCGGATATTTATTTTTTCACTGGATTGTCTCGCCGAGGCATGATGCCCATCCTGGAGGGGCAGCGACCTAACGGCGAGACGTTTGATCAGCTAATGGCCCGTGTGTGCCCACAGGCGGTCAAGACACGGAGCGGGAAGGCAAGCATCCCATCAGTGAGTGTCGGGCCTAATGCCGACATAGTCCTCCGTACTATACTCTTTTTAGTGACGCGGGCAGCAGAGAGTTTGGCCAACCATGAGGCCTCAAAGGCCAACCTGCTACTAGCTCTCGAGTGCTTACAGCCCACGATCTTCAACTGGGCAGCAGCTATGACTAACAGCATGAAGAGCCAGTTGAGTAACTGCCGACTTGGAGAATCGAAACAGTTCAGCTACGGATCACTCTTGCTTCCGCTCATGTTCGAGCGGGTGCCAGCCCTTCGGCTGCAGACCATGGTGGTAGATCCGCCTAACAGTCCACAGGAGACGAGGGCCACCAAGTGGGCCCGGGTCATGCCACGTGGGGGTGGCGGTCGCTCAGTATCGTGGGGCGTCTTCTTCCGAGAGTGGCTAGATTGCCAGGTTATCTTTATCGAGGACTGGCCATATGCCGATATCGACTTCCGTGGTGACACTGACATGCCGCTACCTGCGGGAGAGAAGTGGGACGATGGAGGTAAACGCTTGATCTCTTTTTAATTTTAATCTTTTGTAATGTTTTTGAATTTTTTCATGTACATATCCTAATAAATGCTATGCTGTGCAGATGTGGGACCTGTGAGACCCCTTGGCCTGGCCCCAGAGGCACGAAGAGAGGGGCAAGGCGCTACCATCTTGGCCTTGGCTCCTGCAGGAGGCGACCAGACAGAGACTGTGGTGCACAATCTCGAGGGCTTGCTGGCAGGAGTCCCAGATTACCAGGGGATCGAGGAGGTCCCCCTAGCTGCACAGATCCATACAGCGGGTGTGGAACCCAGGATGCACCGCCTTTTGAGGCGGGTGGCACGAGCGGTGGCATGCTACAGAGAGCATAACCCACCACAGTAGACGCCTAGG